>JARHVA010000788.1:970000-1197500 GCA_037957365.1 Torreya grandis
TTAATTGATTTTATTTATGGGTAAAAATATTGAGCATACACTTCTAGTAGATGGGAAGTGGGCACTTCCTAGGTATCCCCTTATCTATATCCTAACCCATTTGGGCACTTCAACTTCTTCTAGTATTTGATATAACCCTATGGCATCCATTTATTCATCTTTAGAGTGTGAATTCTTGATGCAATTATTCCTCATGCCTTCCTTCCTTCATGGGTCCTCATGACATCTCTAGAGTCAAAATCTCACCTCTACCTAGGGTCTTTCTCGACCATCACCTTCTACCAAACTTAATCTAATGTTTAAATTTAGATATTTTTCTCACCTAGTTCTTACATGTTGAATACTTCCTTGCTACCTTTTAGACACCATGCCTTTTTCACCTTCTACCTTCTATGAGGCTCACAAGTATATGAACTTAGCTAGTCATTGGCAATATATCTATCCTACTTTCTACCTTCAATTTATTAATCTCTAATGATAATTTATTTGTATATGATCCTATAAGCTTACATAATAACTGATGTTCATCCTCATTTTTACATGAATACATGAAAACAACAAAATCTAGCACACATCTATTCAACACACACACCACCAAATGTCAAAAACTCTAGTCCAGGTAACATTCAAGGTCCTCAACTACTCTACACATAATTATTTCTAAGAGTATTTACATCCAAATTTTTTGCATACAGATACATTGGAAACTCATATAATAACACCCCATTAATTTTTTTATACATGTTATCCCCCCACCCATTCTCTTGGTCTTGACCACCTTGACTAGGGTGATTATCTACAAACCTTTCTTCTAGCTTCTCCAACAAATATTGATATTTTCCAAGGAAACTCAATACATCATCTCTACTCACCATTACACTAATAAAATTTAACTAGATCCTAACAACAAAACCAAAATGTTGGTAGCTTAGGGTTTACCCCTGCACTAGTCCTTACATACACTCCAAAACTTAACCTTTTTACTTTATACATTAATACATCAATCAAATTTCCTTCTTTGGTTACTTGAGTCACATTTAAGGAAATTATGTTGGGTTGGGGTTAGTTTAAAGTGGTAGTAGGTACATTATCACACATGCTTGCCTGTGCATGTAAGGGTACTAATGGAGTCTTATATAATATCTTACTAACACATGGTTGTAAGAAGACATATATGTGAATACAAACATAAGATGTTATTCTATCCAAGTAGTCATTAGATCAACAAATAATACTTCTTTACAAGCAATAATATCATGAATAAAAGAATAGGATCACTAGTTCATCAACATAAGGCAACAAAGGTAAGCTAAACTATAAGCACATAGTCTACATTAGTGTTCATCACTTCATTATACAAAATTTCATGATCGTAATGGATACACATACAAACACTATTTAATAATAATAAATAATGAAAAAGAAAATATTAAAAAAATACTTTCTCATTACTTAACAATCTAGGATTATAATGTTCAAAATGGTGCTCAAAGGCACTTGAAATTATTACAAGTAACTATGTTATTCTCTCTCTAAAATTATATCATCATTCTGGTAGTATTTCATTATGTCCTGTAATCTTTATTTTAATTTCTAAGTCTATGATTTTTATAAGCAGTACATAACCATACATGTTACTTGGTAGCTCAACTTCCACTAATCAATAGTTAATATATTTGTCATCCACTTGGTAATTAATGTGATGCTTTGCTCTAGTTTAGCCACCGTGTGATCTTCCACCACTTAGCAAATGCCCATCAAAATCAAAAGGTCAATCATAACTCCATATTTTATCTTCCACAATATTAATTATGGTTCTTAGATATACATGGTGGTTGTGTGTTTCAATCCTATTATTTTTTCATATGTGAACATGGAATTAGTCTTATTGGATTGTGTTTTCCTTGCTATAAATCCATGTTTGGTACACACATGTGTAATGGTAAGGTCTATGCACACCACTCTCTACTCCCTTGGGCTATAAACACCTATATCCAAATTCATATATCATGCGTGTATGCTCTTGGTCTTGGTTATACTTAGCCAAACTATGGGGTCAACATTATTCAACCCCATCCACCTCTACATATCCTATTGATGATGTTTTGTGTGTATTCAATTAGAATTACCTAGGGCTTGAGCTTGTTAAGGACTTAAAAGATCAAATATTTACTATGAGAACTTTAATAGAAGAATTAACATATCAAACTCAATATTTTAGTTTAAGGATCACATCATTTAAAAATCACATACACAAAATCTATAGCATGCCAATATTAATCATATATATACATCTCCATCCAACTATTTTGTGCCTTAATAGATATCATATCAATTAGGGTTCAAAAGTAACATACATCTAGAACTATTGATTCAAAAAGTATACAAAAATACAATAATAGTTCAAGTGAGATTGTAAGAGAAATGCTTCAAAACAAGTTGATTACATTATCTCATTTGCATCCTATAAGGAGATAAAAATACTATTGTACATATCATAGAATGTATGAGTATCATATGGATAATTTTTAGGATTTAAAGAGAAAAATACAAAGTATCATTAATAGTGGTGATCCTAAAATAGATAAATCAATTAAGAAACCAACTCAGACTATGATTTCATCTCCTAAAGAATAAGTACAAATAAAAATGAAAAAATCATAGCAATAATGATTACAAAAGGCAAATTTAGCATAATAAAGGTTTCAAAAGGAAAAATTAGAGCAATAAAAGCTTAAAAAATAAAAATTCAAGCAAGAAAGCTTACGAAAGGAACAAGATGAAAAACAAAGACTAAAAAAAAACAATTACAAAGGCAATGTTAAATGATCAAAGGGAACAAATAAAAAATGAGAAGTTTAAAGGAATATTTGGAGAAGTTTCAAAAATAAACTCAATATAAGAAATAAAACATCTTAAATAAAAAGTATCTCATAAAGAAAATTCAAAAACAAGACCTATAAAATAAGGTTAATGTGGTTCGAAAAAAGTCAACTAAAAAGTGTTCATATCTAGAGCCTTTTATTCTTGGTCTTCACATTGAAGGAAATAAATATACCAAGGACAAGATTACATATTTTCATGGAGTGAATGTATGTATCATGACACATATCCAAACTACTGGGTATGACAATCAACATTTGGGTAATATTGCTGGGCCTCAATGTTGCATTAGATAGATTGAGTTATTAATAACACTTGGGTCAAAAACATATTCTATTATATTTCACATTGACCTTACCTTGGATCAATGTAATGAAAAATTAGGAAAGCCATGGAGTAGAGAAATGGTAAAGATAATGACTATTTCACATTTAAGCATGAAAATGCAATGGTTACAATTTCAAGGGAGGGTAAATATGTAGAGTAAGAACAAACAAAGTAAATATTTATTCAACTAACATTACAACAAAGACAACTAGTACTATCATATCAAAAGCACATGATAAAACACATATGGAAAAATAAAATAAATTAGAAATTTCAATACTAAAACATGGTGCAATTGGTTTTTCATATAAAAATGTAAAAGATGATCAAAGTGACATATCACAATTTCAAGAAAAATCTAAGAAATTAGTTATCTACCAAAATGATGGCTAAAATGATGATCATGATTTTGGTATGATATTAATGATAAGATAAAGCATACATGCAAGAATCCCATTCCAATTAGTGGATTAATACATAATTTAGACAATGATTACATATTATTAATAGGCCATTTGGCATGGCTCACCAACTACTATGTGGGGCATAGGCATACCCAACCTCTCTTAAAAATGAAACATGAAATGCTTCCCCCAAGGTCTCTTTCACCAGGTCATGACATACTATATACCTCAACAACTATTGTGTTTACTATTCTAGTTAAGGGGCCTTTTTTGGTTTTAGAATAAGTTTAGATAAATTAAATATGATGTAGGTCTTATGGTTTGTTTCTTATGAAATCAACACTGGTGAACTTAACATGAAAACACAATTGATTTAAAACATGCCCATCACATATATAGATTCAATAATGCATAAACAACAATAAATAAGGGTTTGAAATTGAAATAGATCCTATAAACACAAATTACATTTAGATTTAAACTACTTACTCTATCATACTAATAAAAAAGAGTAAAAGATAAGGGAAAAGGAGAAAGAGTAAGCCTATTTTGTAGTGAAGATACATATGATTCATTTAGTTAAATGGAATCCATGGAATTAATCTATTTATTGATCAATATGCACAAAACCATGATCAAAGATGATGCAAAAGTCTAAGGGTTTTAGCTATGAATAAAAAACATAGATCCATCGTATACACACATATGAAATGAATAATAGTATTCATAACCTTTGTACTAAAGATATTGGTTGAAAAACATAGTAGTGGGTCTGCCATGACCAGGTGAAATATATAAAAAACCTTTAGTAAACATTTATCACAACAAAAAATAACTATAAAAATAAGAAAATATATAAAACCAAGTGGTTTGCTTCTCTATTTTTATGCAAAATGCCAAATGGACCAGCCCTTTATAAAGCCACTCAACTAGTTATATATAGTAGTTCAAATTTGTTTGAGAAAAAGGTGGGTTTCCTTCCAAAAGTGTTTAAATATATTCAATGTGATTCACCCACCAAAGGGATAATTTCAAGGAAGAGAGGTGTCACTAGCACTAGAGGCCAAAAACATTAACTGAAGTGGCTGGTTGTTACAAATTCATTATGAACAATGCACTCCCATCTTGTTTGAGCTACCAATGTCAAAACCATGACACAAAAACATGAATAGGTTTTAGGTCATGCAATTATACTATTTGATCCTTATATCATTGTAAAGAGGATGGAACCATATTTCCAACGCCATAAATGACATGTGAAACATAGTGATAGTTTGAAAGTTATGACTAAAAAACCAACTAGCACTCTATTTTTATGTGAACCACATCACTATATATTTCTCCCCTATGTTTTGGCATCCATTTATATATACATTAATTAGGGATGATGATTTTTGTCCTTTAGTGAGTTAATTCTCTCCAAGTGGGTGCATCTCCTTTCCTAACCAATCTTACAAAATAAAAATAATAAATATCACATTTTACAAAAAGTATGTAGAATTAGAATAAATGTGACATTTAAAGGAACATAATTAAAATTCAACATGCCCACTCTATTGGAAAATACTCTCAATTATTTTAAAATCAAATAAACATGTTTACTAACCTAGAATATTTGGTTGTCACAACACATGAATATGAATAAGTTCATGAATGGGTAAGATAAGAATGGATGTAAGATGAAATATGATATTCACATAGACTAGTGTGTGCACATACATTCATTATTTTTCATGAAATTCATAGAGACTAGTTACCACAACCCAGATCATTGAACTAGTGAATTATACCCCAAGATGATTACCTAGAAATTGCTCTACTACCAACTAGGCATCCATAGCCCCAACACAAATGTATCTAATCCCCCTCAAAGCCTTAATCTATTTCAAGTTGAGTGTCCATAGCCCAAATAGAGGTTTCCTAAATCACCCAAATTTGAGTTTTTTATAATATATTTTCTCTTTTTTTTCTCTTTTCTTTTTATTTTCTTAATATCTAAATTTTGGGTTGGGGACCACCATGGAAATCAAAAGGTAGATTTATATATTTCAAAATCTAGACTTTAGCTACAAAAATTTCATCTAAGAAAACCCATCAGTAATGTATATTTTTAAGTGAGGCTTTGAGATAATATCTTCAAAAGTTAAACAATTTACCTGTGCTCACATAAAAACATCAACAAATTTAGAACACATGTAATTGTGCAAACCTTTGAGACCTAACTTGTAAGCAAAAAACAACAAAATGTTTAAACACCAAATTGCCACTATCACTACTAATAAACATGCCCATAATTATTTTCATAGTCAACAAGGTACCAACAAAACCAAAAACAAAGGTAGTTTTCAAGTTATAAACAAATATTAGTGTCTACCCAAAAGCAAAAATGACCAAAACATAGAATGAAATGAAAAAAAAGGTTGAATGTAAAAATATAAAAGAAAAAAAAGGTAAAATATATACAAATGGAAAAAGTATGTAAAAGGCAAAGGAATATCAAACTTACATCGAAGCTGACCTTTTCTCTCATGTACACTATCCCAAAGACTCTTGTTTATGATTTTCACACTCAAATTATGTGGATTTACTTTATTAAATCGAGTAATGGATTTACATTTACTTTTTAACAAACACTTGGGATAAGATATAATAAATAACTCTACCCATACATTGAATTATGATGAAGGATAAGGGTGGGTATCAACACATATCAAAGAGATTAGAAGACCCAACTTGGTAGAATATGTTCTTTGTGGCAACCAATCACCAAACTAGTTATAGGATGCTCACTTTCTAGGATGGATATTTTGGTAGCATCATCCTTTTTATTTTTATCATTTATAAGGTAAGGTTCCCATTTCAAGGATATTCTAGATTTGTCATTAATGGCTAAAGTATGTGGAGATCTACATTGGTTTAAGTCATTTTCAGTTTTGACTCTCACTGGATTTGTTTCATTTGGGCCACTATGCTCATGATTTGTTATCTTATAATTGATCACTTTTATGGCTACAAGGAGGATGGGATCACTGTAATAACCTTCTTCATGTTTCTCCAAATGATCTATCTCTTTTAGTGAAGAAAAAACAACATGATTTTCATCTCCATTATGAGAGTGATCCAATTCAACATTGATATATTCTACCTTAGCTACCTATATTAGTGAAGAGAGATATAAATTAATACAATAGAGTTGTCAATCTTATTGGATCATCTCACCAAATTTAGGAGTAACAACACATGATAAGAATGTCTCAGATGCACAACATACATCTTCTTCATCTAGCTATTCTAACTCTTCTACTTTATTTTCCTACTAATTACAAGAGAATTCTAATTCTTATTGTATAAATAGCTCATTACTACTTTGGATTTCACCTACCCACTTTCCCAAAACAATTATTATTATTTTATCATCTTAGTCATCCTCATCACTACTCTCTTGGACTAGTTCTTGACTATCGAATGAAATGTTTTCAGTCAACATAATAACTTCAACAATTGTCCCCCTTTTTTACTCATAAACCCTTAGTTTTAAACTTAGGAATTTAGTTTCATAGGTCAACCTATACATTTCTTGTTGGGGATATCCTATAAAAAATGACACTTCATTAGTAAAAGCATCAAAAGACACTTGATCACTCGAATAAGGTAAAAGAAATCATTGATCATATATAGAATTATCATGATTACATATATTAAAATAAAAAACATTATTCTCATCTATCATGGGGAGGTTATAATGATTTCAAGCTTGAGGAAATACTTAATTATAATGAAAAAAGTGGTCTACAGGTTAAGTTATAGGCATATAAGTCCTAAGATTTTGGGTGAAAACACCAAGCTATCCTAACAAATAAAATGGGTTAATGTCATAACCATGTGGAATTGATTATTGTTCAGTCATGAACATTTCTTGGTAAGTCAATGCTAAGGATGAAAGAGTAGATAGAGTTATTTTTATTATCATATCACTCAATGGATCCAATGTTTTTAAATAAATTTCAATAGAAATCACTTCTCTTTACAGGAATGGGTCTTTTAACCTATTGCATAACTGATGGAAATAATTGTTGAATATGCTCATGGGTTCATTGGGTTCCCTAAGGGATATAATTGTTTTTAGTAAATGGTAGCATGATCAATGGGCATACTAAAATGGTTGACAAATATATTTTCTAAGGTACCCCATGAGGTGATGTATCCACTGATATGTCGATAAACCAACCATAAGTAACCTCATCTAAAGAATAAGGAAATAAATGACATGTAACATATTTGTTCTAGATTTGAGTTTGGATAATTGCCTCTTTAAAATAAAAAATGTGTGCTTCTGTATTTCAAATCCCACCATGTGTATATGTCAAAAAAAATCTATCACGATTCTTAGGCAGGTCATGAGAAAGCCTTGAAATGTTTATAGGGAAACCACTCCCACCCAGCCAAACAAAGGCCATTAGAGGGTTAAAATCATGTTGATGTGTTTTTTAGGCACATAACAAGGTATGGGAGTGTAAAAAGGTGGGCAAAAAATCATAAAAAAGCAAAAATATTCTAGTAAGCCCTCCTTCTAGTGCCAATATGTTGATGGGCCATTTATCACATCCCACCAAATATTAGCTGGGTATAAGCATGCCCAATCTCTCCTAAAAATGACATAAAATACACGCACCCCCCCGCCGCCCCCCCCCCCCCCCCCCCCCCCCCACAAGGTCTCTTTTAGTAGGTCATGGCATATTAGATACCTCATTAGCCGTTATGTTTACTATTCTAGTCAATGGGCCTTTACTGGTTTTGGAATAAATTCAAATAAAAGAAAGATGATGTAGGTATTATGGTTTGTTACCCAAGAAATCAATGTAGGTGGATTTAGAATGAAAACATATTTAATTTAAAATAATGCGTAAATAGTGATAAATAAGGGTTTGCAATCAAAATAGAGCCTATAAGCATATATTATATTCATATTTAACCTACCTACTATAAAAAAATGATAAAAAAAAGGGAAAAGGAGAGAGAGTAAGCATGTTTTGTAGTGAAGGTAAATCTGATTCATTCATTTAAATGGCATCCATGGAATTGATCTACTTCTTGACCAATATGCACACAACCATAAAAAAAGATGATGTAAGAGTCTGAGGGTTTCAGATATGAATAATAAGTATAGTTCCATCGTATACACATGTAGGAAATGAACAATAGTCTTCACAACCATTTTATTAAAGTTATTGCTTGAAAATCATAGTATCAGGTCCACCATAACCAGGTGTAATACAAAAAAAATCTTTATTAAATTAAAAAATAACTAAAAAATAAAAAAATACATGAAAACAAGTGGTTTGGTCCTTAATTCTAATGAAAAATTCTAAATGAACAAGCCCTTTACAAAGCCACTCAATTGGCTATATATAACATTTTAGATATGTTAACCAAAAAAGGGGTTTAATTCCAAAATTGGTTGAATATATTCAATGTGATTCATGAAGTAAAGGGGAAATTTTGAGAAAAAGGGGCATCACCAGCACTAGAGGCTAGAAACATTAAATGTAGTGGTTGGTTGTTGCAAACACATCATGAACAATGCACTCCCATTTTATTTGAACTAACAATGCCAAAATGGTGCCAAAAAAATGTGAAAATATTTAAGGTCATGAAATTATACCATTTTATCCTTATATAATTATGAAGAAGATGGAACTAGCTTTCCAACACCTCAAATGACATGTGAAACAAAGTGATAGTTTGAAAGTTATGGCTAAAAAACCAACTAACACTCTATTTTTGCATGAACCATGTTGTGTGTATACTTATCCCCTATGTTTTGGTGCCTATTTATATATGAATTAAGTGAATACAGTGATTTTTGTACTTTAGTGAATTAATTCCCTCCAAGTGGGTGCATCTCCTTTCCCACCCAATCCTACAAAATAAAAACAATAAATATCACACTTTCTAAAAAATATGTAGAATTAAAATACATGTGACATTTAAAGGAGCATAATTAAAATGTGACATTATAGGTTTTAAAAATTTAAAATTATCCATGTAATACCCATGTCATCGTAGATTCATCTATGTTAGCTTTATGACACCACTAACGGTTCAAAAAATGGAGCACCAAGGCAAAAAATATGGGCAACTATGTATTTGTAGGTAGTTTAGCACTTTGAGTAGGGCATTTCAAATAAAATGTTATTTTTATATAAAAATTAATAAAAATTAATATATAGATCATTATGTGCCTTCATGCTTAATATGATTGCTTAGTATAATGTTCATGGGGGTTTTTCACTAAGACTTATGTGTTATGGTACTTTCATGCATGTACTTTTGTGCCTCATTTTCATGTTATGCCCAAATTTTGTACCAAAATTTCATGCCTACACTTTTATGCTTCACTTTCATGTCATGCCCAACTTTTATTCCAAAATTCTATGCCACACCTAAATTTCATTCCCAACACTTTTATGCCTCACTTTCATGCCGCACCTAAATTTTGTGCCTCACTTTTGTGTTGCGCCCAACTTTTGTGCCATGCCAAAATTTTGTGCCCAAATTTCATTCCTAAAATTTTATGCCTACTCTTTCCTTCCTATGATTTCATTCTTTCACTTTTGTACCTACATTTTTGTGCCTCACCTATGTGTGGTGCCCAACTTTCATGCCTATAAAATGGAGGTCAAGAACTCATTTTTGGGCTAAGTGTAAAACATAAAAGTTTAACATTTTGATAAGGTCCAAACAACAAGACATGTTTTATGGCATTAAAGTGCACACAACCCAATATAATCCAAAAATATTAAAACATGTATGATAAAACAACCAACCATGAAAAAACAAAGTGGGACTCAACTAGACCATAATAACAAGACCCGAACCAAAGCAAAAAGTGGTACCCTAATTTCAACAGAAATTAGGGTATGTTCTGCAAGAAATAACACATATATTATTTAAGTGTTTAACCCTAGGTTTTTAATAAGGATCCTATGGGCTTAGTTTTAAGAATATATAAATGAATAAGCACAAGGGTGATAAATAGATATATAATAGGCCAATTAATTGTAAAACTCAAATAAAACATATACTAATTTTTTATGCTGAGATATGCTAAAAATGGAAAGTAAAATTATGCTAGTTATTAAAATGATAATGAAAACAATATAATTAGTTTGTTTTGATGGTAATATAGATCCAGTATGGAATAGGTTATAAATAGACTAGATCTATATTTTGGATCAGTCACCGAATTTTGAAAAAATGCCCTCTATAGATGAGGACACTTGCATCGATGCTAATGTCTAACTCAAAGGCAAGTGTAAAATAAAAAATACCTAATGAAATTAGATGTGACAACCTATAATATTATGGGTTTTATGTCATCTTTGATTTAGTGTGTTCAAATTTAGATCATGGGCTATTACTCCTTGTCAAATAGAAAAACCCTAGTTCTTCATCTTCATATTGGCTATGGAAAAAATGAGTTAGTGGGATCACTATGTCGAGGTAACCCAAAATACCAATTTGTTAATGGTTGTTTCTTACATATCCACTAATATAAATAGGGTCTCAAAATGATGTAGTTATCCCCTAATGTGTTGGTTTGTGTGTGCACAAGGGTGCAATTTGTGAAAAATAAGTACAAAATTGACCTAGATTGTAACTTGGAAAATAGAACTCATGACATGATCCTTCAATACTTCAGACCTATAGATGTGTTGTAATTATGAGTGATATGGAAATAAGAGGTAATAGGGAATCTTTATTCACTTGAATGTTTTTTTATAATTGACTTGTAAGAAACTATGAGATTACTAGGTCTTTGGTAGGTGAGGAATGAATGAGGATTGATCTTATGTTTATACCAATCCATTTGGATAATATCTTTCATTAAATCACTTAGATTTACCATAGTAATATTTTATATTAGTAAATTAGATGACTTTAGAGCACTAAACACCTACATCAGGTCAGGACACTTGCATCGATATAGGAGTATAACTGGGATGCAAATATATGGGAAGAAAAAAAAATAGGTATAGGTCTAGAATTTATAGAGATGTAAGATAAATAGGTTTATAACATTATAGGTAATATGGAAGGCCTGAGTCATGAAAATGACATTGGTCAAACTAAGAGATAAGTAATGAGCACATATAGATAAGACATGTGAGCCTTTCAGTAGTGGGAAAGTATAAAACTAAAAAGAACAACCAAAATATGTATTTGCCAAGTGTACAAGACTAAGGTGATATATAAATAAATAGTGTGTACATTTCCCCCTTAATCTAGTAATGAAATGACCAGTTTAAAGAAGAATAAATGCATACATGAGTGGGTATAACACACCTTGTATTTGCATGAGCCCAACTTGAGTGCTTTGTTGGTGAATGACCTAAAACCAAGAAAAAGTTAAAATATATAATTAGTGCATATAATATAAAATTTAAAGCATTTTAAATGACTAAAAGTAAAGAGAGAAAGGTTTAGGAGTACACCTGTGTATCGATATAACTGCCTTTCCTTTTAACAATTTGATTCAAAAAGATGTATCATTATAAACCATTAAAGATGATATTAGGACAAATATAAATCTTGAAAGTGCATATATATAGATGTAGAGAGAGGTTGGAGGACACATGCCCCCAACTTTGGAGAAAAGGTGACTTAGCACCCAAAAATTGAGATTAGCTTAACTGTGTAACCCAATCATACTTATAACTTGGTAAGTATGAGTGAAACAAGTCAAATCACACTATAAATTTGGTGAGGCTAGATGAGGTAATCAAGTACTACCTATAAACTTGTAAATATTGAGTTATTTAATCA
The DNA here is from genome assembly GCA_037957365.1 of Torreya grandis. Classification (NCBI taxonomy): domain Eukaryota; kingdom Viridiplantae; phylum Streptophyta; class Pinopsida; order Cupressales; family Taxaceae; genus Torreya; species Torreya grandis. Next base: position 982,441 of record JARHVA010000788.1, read on the forward strand.
CCTCAATCATACCAAAAGTAAAAATAATTTTGTAGTATATTGGCTCAATACAGTTTGTAAAAGTCCATCTTGGTGGGTGATGACAGTCCATAGAAATGTTTGAAATCTAAAATTGATTTGATTTTGAAATATTAGGTGCATATTGCATAACATATGTACTTTATATATGTTTCATGTTGAAACTATGTGTAATAATGGTACCAATAAATAGAATTATTCCATAAATGTGTATATGAATCATATAACTATGAATTTGTCCAATTTGGAATTCAAACAAGTGTGGACATGTTTATCATAATGTTCCCCAATTATATATGGAGGAATATGAAAACTAATATAAGTGCTAATGTGGATGACATGTTTCCAAAACTTGCCCCCACTATAATATAGGTATGATGATTACTTAATAAGTGTGGAGAATATGTATCTAAAACATGCCCCCAATGAATCTGAAACTATGAAAAATGTGGAGAACATGTTTTCAAAACATGTCCCACTTGATTCTAAAACTATGAAAAATGTGGATATTTTTTTTTCAAACCATTCCTTAACTACAATATGAATTTATGAATAAATGTGGAAGTCATGCCTCTATGGCATGCCCCCCCACTAATATGCCCCCAATTTTGAGGTGATGAAAAGTAGCAACTGGTAGTTACCTTATCTCAAAAGGATAAGATAACCATGTAAATTATGAAATTAACATGTAGCATATAATAGAAAAATGTCTAGGTAGATATATCATAGAAATGCATAAAATGTGGTCACATCAAGGCATAAGATGTATGATATAGATCATGGAAATGTCTAGAGATTAATAGTACAAGCTCAAAAAGTAATCAAGCACACACACAAGAACACTCAAAAGTAAGTCAAAAGGCAATGGTCTAAGAAGACATCAATCAAGGGACATGTTTAAATGCTTTACAACTGAAGGGACATGACTTAGTCAAATGTACACAAAATAAAGAATGACATATTCAAGTGTCCATACAATAATCAATGACATATTCAAATGTCAAAGAGGAAATCAAAGGCATGGGTTTACAAACAATATATCATATTCAAATGATCAAACAAGCAAGAGATTAACAAGGCAAGAAAATGAAGGAAGTGCATGAATGAAAGCATAATCAACAAACATAAATGTAGCATACTAGTCCATGGATCATATTTGTTAGTGAAAAATGTAAGTACATAACATATCAAGTACACTACAAAAGATACAAGCATGGATAAAGGCATGTGTAAGTACATAATCTCAAACATGATATTGTAAAATGACCATAAAATGATATACCCTATATGTATCATTATTAATGAATAAAATGCCCCAAATGTCCACATAACATGAGTAGAGGCAAGGCCCAACATCTGAAAGTGCATAGGTCATGTATCTGTGTATGCTTGTATGACACTCAAAATATGCATGAAACAAATGTATATAGAAAGGAATAATATGTTATCTACCAACATGTAACCAACAACATATATGCCAAAGAGATAATAGAACATGTAAATACTACAATATTTTTTGTCTTTTTGACATTTATTTGATATTTTTGGAATATTTGAAACCAGAGAAGCTACCTTATGATCTCATCCAATAGATGCTCATAAGTATCTCCCCACCATGAACATGGTGAAATAAACTGGTGGTACTTATAAAGAACATGTATATGTGTAAAATTTATCACTATAATATCTATGGTGATCTACATATTCATAATATGGCTCTGTGGTCATGAATAAATAATAGGAGTAGGGGTTCATAAAACCCATCATTGAAGGGTTTGAATTTCTTTGGAATAATAATAAAAAAAAATGTGTAGGCACTCTAGATATATGAATATGGTGTGTATTAGATGAGGATTATATGAAACCCACTATGGATCTCTGATGCAATGGTATCTCAAGTACTGGTTACCTGGTAAAGGGGGTTACTTGTTTCTTACCATTTTATGGAAGATTAACCTTAGGAGGTTTTATAATTAACTATCTTGGTATAAATTTCTCTTGCTTAAGAGGATGTTCATATAGAACTCCCAAAACTATAATTACCAAATTGGCATGAATGTATTTAATGCACCCATGCACTATAGAAGGTACTACTTAAAGCGTATTTATCCAAGTTCAACCTATTAAATTATTGAAGAGACACATGGAAGGTATAAATGATAAGGTAGTAACCACATATGTAGGAACCCTTGTAAAGGTAAGTCAATCTCATCAAGAACATTTTGTGAGGTCCAATCAAATTCTCTAACCAATCTAGTCTAAGGTTGTAAATCATGATTTATATAACCTGAATGCATAATTAATGTCATAATACAAACATTGTCACTTGCATCATTATCAATCACAACACTGCATATAGGCTAGTGATCAATATATGTTCAAATGAATAAGGAATGAAAATATGAGTCATCATCCCTAATCTCACTATCATAAAAAAAATAAAAGTTATCTAAACCATAAGAGGTATATTTTGTGTATAGATACCAATAATCCCATCTAATGGGTTATCATAATGATATGGAAGTGGATGCACATTATATACCATTTACACTTTTGGATCCTTCTTTGAATGATCTTACAAAGGATTGTTAAATATTTTCTATTTATGGTGATTATTAGGTTGTGAACCTAATTTCTTTGGAGGATCATCAAATTAATCTTTTGTTCATTGATGAGGTCTTGGATCTTATGCTTTAAGATAAAACATCTATTTTTACAATGGCCAAGGCCTTGGTGATAGTCACAATAAGCATTCACATCATATCTTTTGGGTAGATATCTACTCATATCCACCTCTATAGGAGAAGGGAGAGATATAATATGACACTCTACAAGTTATGAGAGTAATGAAGTGAAAGACTTAGGTAAACATGTAAACTATCTCCATGGTACAATAATAAAAAAATTTGACTAGGCTAATGTGACATTTCATTAATAATGGTGGTTGTTTCATTTTTAGGCTTAGTGTTTAACCCTAAAATGAATGAAGATCCTAAATTTGGATTATATAGGGTTAATGATATAAAAAATATAATTCATAAGGATGATATTCATATCTACATCAAACTAATTGGGTGCTAAACTTAGATATAAACATACACTAATTTTTTATGCTAATAATAGAATAAATGTCGAAAGTACAACTAAAATATGCATGGAAATGATAAATAATTAGTATACATAGATGGATTTGATGCTAACACAACATTAGATCTATAATGAGAAGAAAGCATGTAGGAAGATGATTTTGGAATAGTCATTAGATTTTGGATCTGATGTTTCTAGAGATCTAGACAATAACGTCAGCCTAGGCTAGTTGCATTGATGTTACTATTTGGGTTCAATATAAGTGTTATATATATAATACTTGCTAGAAAGGGGTGTGACCACTTGGATGATTTTGGGTTTGTATTTTTTTCACTCTAGTGCATTCAAATCTGGGTCATGGACTTTTGCTCCTCATGAATTTATGCAACCCTAGTTATTCATCTTCATGGTGGCCTTAGGAAAAAGTGGGTTAATGTGCACATGGTGTTGAACTAAACCCAAAGACCCCTCTCTCAATGAACATTACCTACATAGTCAATTCTAGGAAGAGGGCCTTAGACTGATGTATTTATCCCCTACGTGTTAGATTGTGTGTGAATCATGTAATATGTACAAAGTACAATAGTGACCTTGCTTGTAACTTATAAAATATGTTTCTTGGGATACTCCTTTATTAATTTAGACCTTTAGATGTGCTTTTCCTATGAATGGTATGGAAATAAGGAAGCTTTGTTCAATTGAATTCTTGATAGAGAGTTTTTGATAAGTTGCCTTGGTCTCTATTCTATTTTTGTAGGTCTTGTAGGTGAGGAATAAATGAGGATTGATCTTGTATTTATATCAATTCCTTTAGATAAGTAACTCACATTAAATCACTTAGACTGACCATTGGGATACATTTCATTTGAAAATTAGATGACGTTAGGGCATTGGACAGTTTCATTAGGTTAGGACACTAATGTCGAAGCTAGTGTCTATCTTGAACATTAGTGTCAAGGGAGCAAGAAAGTAGGTATAGGCCTAGAAATTTCATAGATGGAAGATAAGTACATTTTAATCATTCTAGTAAAGATAAAAGGCTTGGATTATCAACATAATATTGGTTAAACTAAGAGATAAGCCAAAGGGGCATAAGATAGAGCAGATGCAAGACTTACAAAAATGGGAAAGGTCTAGAATTGAGAGGAACAACCAAGGTTTGAGTTTTCCAAGTGTACAAGAATAAGGTGCTATATAATCCATAAATATCATCTATATTCCCCCCGTAAAATATATTAATGAAATTACTAGTTTAAAGGAAAGAAACATGTACCTAGATGTGTATAACACACCTTGTCTTTGTGTGTGCCCAACTTTAGTGCTTTACTAATGATTGAATTGAAACCAAGAACATGTTACAATATATAATAAATTCATATAATATGGAATTTAAAGTAATTGAAATAGATTGAAATTGAAAGATCAAGGTTTAAGAGTACACCTGTGTGTTGATGTAACCACCTTTCCTATTGGCAAGTTGATTTTAGAAAGATGTATCATTATAAGGCTCTAAAATTGAGATTAGGAAAAATATAGATAAATATTGAAAGTGCATATATCTAAATATATATATATATATATATATATATGTATATATATATATATGTATATATATATATATATGTATATATATATATATATGTATGTATATATATATATATGTATATATATATATATATATGTATATGTATATATATATGTATATATATATATGTATATGTATATATATATATACATATATATATATATATCTATACATATATATATACATATATATATATATATATACATATATATATATATATATACATATACATATATACATATACATATATATATATATATACATATACATATATATATATACATATACATATATATATATATATACATATATATATATATATATATATACATATATATATATATATACATATACATATATATATATATACATATATATATATACATACATATATATATATATATACATACATATATATATATATATACATACATATATATATATATATAGATTGAAATTGAAAGATCAAGGTTTAAGAGTACACCTGTGTGTTGATGTAACCACCTTTCCTATTGGCAAGTTGATTTTAGAAGGATGTATCATTATAAGGCTCTAAAATTGAGATTAGGAAAAATATAGATAAATATTGAAAGTGCATATATCCAAAGATATATATATATATATATATATATATATATATATATATATATATATATATATATATATAGAGAGAGAGAGAGAGAGAGAGAGAGAGAGAGATTTGAAAGGCATATGGTCCCAACCTTGGAGAAAATATGAGTTGCCACTTGGTAGTTAAGATTAGCCTAACTGTGCAACCCAATGATACTTATAACTTGGTGAACTTGTATGATAAAATTAAGTCCAACCTAAAAACTTGGCAAGATTAATTGATTTAATCACCTAAACCATAACAAAAAGTGAACCAACTACTGTAGTAGACTAGCTCAATAAAGTTTGTACAAGTGCGATAAGGGTATCAATATGTAAAAGAGTTTTGGAATATGAAATTGATTTGGATTTTAAAATATTATGAATAAATTGAATAACATTTTCACCTTAGATATGTCTCTTACTAAAAATATGTATAACAATGGTACTAATGTATATAATTCTATGACAACTATGAATTTGAATCATATAACTATGCTTTGGCTAGTTTGAAAAATTATGTAATTATGGAGAACATGATCCTAAAGCTTGCCCTCACTATATATGAAGAAGTTTTAAAATTGATATAATTACCAATGTGGATAATATGTTTTTAACATGCCCCCACTATAATATGGAGATGCTAAATACTGAATAGGTGTGGAGAACATACTTTCAAATCATGCCCCCACTAAATCTGAAAATTGTGAATGTGTGGAAGCCATGCCCATATGACATTACCCCACTGAATCTAAAAACTATGTCAAGTGTGGATAACATTCCTCTATGACATTACCATAATAGTATTCTCTCTTTGAGGTGAGGGAAAGATATGAAATAGTAGCTACCTCACCTCAAAAACATAAGATATCTAAATAATTTGTGAATGGGACTATGTAGCATATAAAAAGAACATGTCTAGATAGATATAGAATTAAAGTGCATAGAACCAATGTGATCACATTAAGGCCTAAGATAAATGATAAGGATCATGGTAATGCCTATATAGTACTATTAAAATCTCAATAAGCAAATCAAACACACACATATAAGCACTCAAAAATAATTTGAAAGGAAATGGTCCAAAGAAACTACAAACAAGGGGCATGTTCAAATGCCACACTATCAAAGGCACATGACTTAGTTAAATGTCTAAAAAATAAATGATGACATATTAAAATGTCCATACAATAAATAATGACATGTCTAAATGTCAATTAAATCATACATAAACACTAGGGATGTAAGCGAAGGAGCATATTAAAATTCTCAAACAAGGAATACAATAGCAAGGCAAGACACTCAAGTAATTGCATAAAGTAAATTATAAGAAACTAGCATAAACATGTTATAGTATCCCATGGATCCAATGTGTTAGAAAAAATGTCAAGTGTATAGCATATCAATTACCCTGTGTAAGATATAATCATGGATAAAGGCATGTGTAAGTACATATGTAAGCTCAAACATGATAATGTAGAGTGACCATCAAATCATATAACCTGTGTATCAATATCAAGGAAATGGATGACCCCTATGTCTACATGATATGAGTCAAGGGAAGGCCCAACATACAAAATAAGAATAGGTCATGTATTTGTGTATGCTAGTATCACACTCAAATAGAAGTATGACACACATGTGTGTATGTAGATGTAACTAAATATGTCATCCATTAGCATGGAACTAACACATAGATGTAAAATATCTAATAGAACATTTATGTACCTAACATATTTTTAGATTTTTGAATGTTTTTTATTTTTTAAAAATATTTAAAGAGAATACTTTATGATATCATCCAATTAATGGTCATATGTATCTCCCCCCACTTGGTTCCTGACAACCTTAAGTTGGATCTTTTACATTGTTTTCATCATGATTGGATAGGTTAAAAAGGTACATAAAATGTTCTTCCTCACATTTTGCATGTTTCGTATAATAAGTAATGATATCATTTGGAATATGTATTAATTTTCCTTCGTGAGGAAAGGAAATATCTTAAAAATTTGGATCAATGTTTTATTTCATTTGGTATATCCAAAGAGTTGCTAGTGTAAATGAATATAGAAATGTGGTGGGAATAACCCAAACCCATGTTTGAATTACTTTCAGACCAAAATCAATTGGTATTATTATGTTTCCCAATGAGTCTTTCCAACTAACCTTCTTTTTCAAGTCTTGTCGACCAAAACCAAGTTGCTGAAAATGCTTTATATGGCAAGTGGTTTTTGTCTATGTAGGATCAATATGGTTATGCAAAAAATAAGAACCACCCATGTATAATGTAACTATTAAATCTTATTATCCTGGATACTTTTTGATTTATTGTGAACCTTATTCCTTTGTAGGCTCATCAAATATAATAATTTTATCATCAATGAGAACTTATATCTTATGTTTCAAGGTAAAACATATGTTCGTATAATGCCCTCATCCTTGATGATAATGACAATAAACATTCACATTATATCCTTTGGGTAGAGGTTTAGTCATATCAACATCTATATGATGAGGGAGAGAAATAATTTGGCACTCTATTATCCATGGGAATAATGAATTTAGAGACTTAGGTAAACGTGAAAACTATATCTTTGGTATTTTAGAGAACAATCTAGAGGTTCTTATACTAGTGTATTAATTTTGGACTCATAGTCAAAGAGTTATGGTTTAGGTTTATCTATTTATTAGACCATTCATAATTTTTGAAGAGATTAAGATCTATTGGAAATGTGTAAATGAATTCCTGATGAATAAATTTTAATCATGTGTGCAATGTAGATGGAATTTCATACATATCATGTATCCAAAGCCATCCCAAGATAATTTTATAGTTTGAATCATTTATCATAAACTGGCACAAAGTGGGAAATGTATGAGGGACACAATAATATTCAATGTTATTCTCCCTAATACTTGTCTTGAAATATTATCAAATCCCTTGATGCTCACATTAGATGGTTCTAAGTTTGAAGGTCTAATGCCAATTAATGAAATAAAGGATAAGTTACAAATGTTGAGTCATGAACCATTATCCACAAGAAATCATTTTATCATTTTTTTTCAATTGAAAACATGGATGTAGAGTGTAAAATAACTATTTATAAGATGATGAGGTGGTAAATGCTTGGTCCATTTTATGTAATATAAGATAGAGGCCACATATGGTGGTTCAACATTAAAACAGAGTAGGGTCATATGCAATGTGTCCAAGAGGAAAGCTTTGTAATGGGTTGAATGGTGAAACAAGTTCAAGAGTGAGGCTTTGGAAGTAATATCCTTAGACTAGGTGGTAACATGACCTAGGGAGGATGATTATTTCATGTTCTCTCCTTGGCACTTTGTAGTGACAGGGAAAAGCTCATTGTAAACATTAGAATAATGAATATGTAGGAATTCAAGTTTATAATACATTATAGATCAGACGGATTTAACCAAGCATGAGATATAATAGGTAATAACCACTATAAGATATTATACCATGAAATAATTAAAAAATATATCCATAAAAAACATGGTGGCAAAATTATAGCAATCAGGAATGGTAACAAAAAAATTATAAAACCTAAGTTGTCCTAGAGTTTAATGTTTAAATATTGGGTTCACCAAATTTTTAACCCTAAAATGGATGAGGATCCTAACTTTCAAGTATATAGGGATAATAATAGAGAAATTATAATACACAAGGGTGATAATAAGATCTATAATAGGCCAATTAGATGTTAAACTCAAATATAAAAATACATTGAATTTCTCATGTCAAGAATAGGCTAAATATAGAAGGTACACTAAGATATGCATGGAAATGAAAAATAAATAATATAATTATCTAGTTTTGATGATAACATAGTGTTGTATATAGAATAGGTAAAAATTAGTCTAGAATATGATTCTAGAACAATCATCAGATTATGGATCCAATGCTTCTGGAGCTTTAGACACTAACATCAACCTAGGATGGTTTTATCTATGCTAGTATCTAGGTTTGATACAAGTGTCATATACTAAATACCTAATATAAAAGGATGTAACCACCTAGATGCTTATAGGTTTGAATTAACCTTCCCTATAGTGCATTTTAATTAGGGTCATGTACTATCTTTCTTCATGAATTTATAAAACCCTAGTTATTCATCTTCATGGTGACCTTGGGGAAAAATGGGTTAGTAGGCAAATGGTATTGAGCTGACCCCAAAAACCCCTCTATCAATGAGCACTACCTATATATACAATACTATGAAGTGGGATTTAGACTGATGTAGTTCTCCCCTATATGTTAGCTTGAGTTTGAAACACTAAATATGTGAAAATCAAGAAAAATAGTGACCTACCTTGTAACTTGGAAAATATAGCTCTTGGGATGCTCCTTTAATACTTCATACATGTAGATGTGTTATTTCTATGACTGTTATGGAAATAGGGAAGCTTTGTTTAATTTAATGTTTGATAGAATGATTTTGATAAGTTGCCTTGGTCTCTTTGGTATTTTTTATGGTCTTGTAGGTGAGGGATGAATGAGTGTTGATCTTTTATTTATATCAATCCCTTTGGATAAGTAACTTGCATTAAATCACTTAGGCTAAAAATTAAGATGTGTTTTATTTGAAAATTGGATGAATTTATGGCACTAGACACTTACATCAGGTTAGGACACTAACATTAGTGATAGTGTCTATATGATATGTTAGTGTCTAGGGATAAATAAAGTAGGTACAACTTTAGAACTTGTAGACATGGAATATATGTACATTTTAAGAATTTTGGGCAAGATAGAAGGCTTGGGTCATCAACATAAGACTAGTCAAACTAAGAGATAAGACAAATGGGCATAAGATAAAGTATATTCAAGACTTGAAGAAGTGGGAAAGGTACATAAATAAAAGTAACAACCAAGGTTTGAGTTTTCCAAGTGTACAATATTGACGTGATATATAATCCATAAATATCATCTAAACTTAATAGGTTTGACTTTATAACTTGGTTTGATAGTAAACTTTACATTAGATGTAGATGTAGTCAGTGTGTTTGTTACATAATTAAGATTATTTAATGAAATAAGATTCATTTCATGGTGTTTAATAATGTGGAATAATTCATAAAATTATCCAAGATGAGTAGCTTGTCAAGAACTAGGTTCAAGAGGCCTAAAACATTACTTACATGCCTATATGTAGAAAGTGAAGAAATTTTTCTTGTTTTGGAAGAATTTAAAGAATGAGGAATTTAAGGAGGTTAATAATAACCTAATTAAATATAAAATTAAGGCATAACTCATTAAAATATGGATAAAGTGGCATAAAGGGACTGTTAGTGTTATTAGCAAAATATTGCTCTCAAACCTTGATTATGGGCAAACATAGGTTACAGTGAGAGTGAGGTCACTTTTGGCACATGAGAACTCACATAAGTAGGTGTATGGGAGAAAATGGTGTTAGGAGATGTTATGGAACCTATGACCTCCCAATTTTTTGTATTATTAAAGAGATTAGGTCCATAATATTTATGAATCAATCTTAAGAAGGTTACACACCTAAAACCCTCTCAGTGACCCGATGACTATGTTTACATTATAATTGACTCTAAATGAATTAATTTGGCTCTCAAATGATTAGGGTAACCTATATAGGTCTCATGGGTAACTTAATAGGCCATTATTTGACACATGTGGGTTGATATAGTATGGAAATTGGCCTAAAAATGACTGTTATAGGCTTAAAAGTGTAGGTTTTAGTGACATTTTAGGAAATTTGACTAAGTGAGACCTAATAAAGTAATAAAGTAAGAAGGTTTATAATGACTTTAACACTATTAATTACTTTCAAGACACATAGTGGTAATCAAGTATGCCATCAAGAGTTCCTAATAGACCTGATGTACTTATGTATTAGTCTTGGAGATGGTTTTGAGTTTGAATAGAGGTGAAATGATTCCCTATAAGGTGTTTGATAGGTATTCAAGCTGTGATAATAATTTTAAAGCAAAGGACTAATCCTAATATGTAAAGATAAACTTACTATTGTGATCTTCTTTTGAATCAAACAAACCTTTCAATGAAATGTAGGTTCTTATCAATTTGAAGAAGCTTGAGTCTTGATCCTCAGCCTCACCAAAATGAGAGTTACATTGAAGTAGCCTAAGATGGTGTGGGAGGACTCCAAGAAGTATGATCAAGAGTGCCATATGTCAAGATATAGACTTTTAACTCCTAAACAAGAATGGATAATTTTATGAATGAGTTTGATGAGTCTTCCAATAATGTCAAGGGTCACTCTATGTCATCATTGATGAAGAAAAATATCATATAAATTTGACACTTTTGAGGAATATCTATTAGACTATTCTTCAATAGTTTTTATCTTGTAACTTGTTCCCTCAAGAGATGGCACTTGTCATGTCTCTCCTATGCCTCTCTTCTCTCTCCTTCTCCTTCTCTTATATATATTATATGCTTGATTTTGGCATTTTAAGGTATCCTACACTTGAGTATGGTGAATACCTACTCATTTTTAAGCCTTTAAATCAATAGACAAGCTAGTTTTACCTTCTCTTATGACTATATTCTAGTGATTATGTATGAATGATTAATCTTGTCTAGTGTTGATTAAATTCTCCTTGACATGTCTCATTATCTCACCTAAATGTAGTTTGAACTCATTCTTGTAGGTCATATGAAGTTTTAAAGTAGTCTTGTGAAGGTTAAGTGAGGAAATCTTTCATTAGTGTCTTTTAGACCTATTGAAAATCATCCCTCCTTGCCTAATCATCATCTACCACCTTCACATTGAAATATTGATGTAAGAGCAATAGATTAGGATTAGTGTATGAATAGATCAACTTCATGCTCATTGTACATCTAAAAATGTTTGGTGGAGGTCAAAAAATTTGGTGCATCACCTCCTTAGTTTAGTTTATTTTTAGTTATCTCTCCCTTTTCCTTGCAAGTTATTAGGTTTAGTGATAGTTCTTAAGTGATGCACTAGGGGAACTAGCCATAATATAGACATCTAATCCACTCTTTAGGCCACCTATAACCTAGGATTGTTTCGATGCTATCACTTAAGTGATGAGGCCTGAATAACCTCCTCAAGGGTGTAAATTTTGATGATAATAGTTATGGCATGCCTAGTGGGACAAGAGATTTCATCCATTGAAGAGTTATTGGTGCTATTTTTAAGTGTACTAGTATTTAGAGGCATGAACACAAGCACTGATGATGAATTTGAGTTCTTTTAGCTGGTTTTAGTAGCCCAGGTATTATTTCAAGTAAGTAATATTTCTATCTTTCCTTTTTCATGAGGTTTTATGGCTAAGTTTGGAGTGGATTTATATTTTACTCAATTTGGCAAGTCATATCAAACCTATGTTGATCCTTACAAACATCATGTTGATCCTTAAAAACATCTTATTGATCCTTATCAATAGCATATTGAGTCATATCAGCCCCATGTTGAGCCATACCAACCTTTATATCAAGAGTATTACCCTCCCTCTTTTCCTCAAAAACCTTACCAAGCTTGTCATCAGTCTTATATGCCACCTCCCACCCTAATTAAACCTCCTTGGTAGTTTATTCATTCCTATAATAAACGTTGTCAAAACCATGCCCCCCATAGTCAACACAATTACATTTCCAATCAATATATCTCAAGATTCAAACAAACTCTTTTAGGCTATGAAAACCATAAGACATAGCTTGATAGACAAAAGGAGTATGGTCTAAGTGTCCCTATTCATCTCATTCAAAATATGAAAGACTCATTATAGCTAGTCAAGAGTAAGTGGACACCTATTGAGAAGAGAATAAACAAATAATAACTAATGATATGTTAGATATAGGTGGCCTAACTTAGTACATAGAGGATAAGTTAATGGTTCATGAGAGGAAACAAATTTAATAACATCAGCCTCATGTGCCTTCTTTTACTCCACATAAAATCTATTTTTCTCGACCCCTTCTCCCTTAAAGGACTAAATCAAGTGAGTTTTAAAGCCTCCCAAGTCCTTCACATATTATTCAAGCCTTATCATCATGGAAGTAAATCTAAGAAATCATACAAAAGAGGAAAGTTCTTATTGAGAGGGTTGAAGACTAAGATAAATCAAAATTGAAGTGTTTGATTGATACTTGGAGGGGAAATAATGAGGTTATCTTGACACAAAAATATCTTCCCCTTACCCAAGTCCCCCCTAAAAGGTCCTTTAAGATTCCAAGTTGGAATCAAGTGGTGAAGTCATGGGATAAAAAAAATGGCAAAAGTTTAGATAGGGACATTGAGGCTAAAGAGGAACCTTTGCATATTAAAGAATCATCCATATCTACTCAATAACCCCAAACCTTCCCATAATGGAAGTATATCTAAGAAGGCATCCAAAAAAAGAGAGAAGTCCCAAGTTTCAAGAGTGTCTACCTAATCCCAAGCCAATTTATGAACCTATTCAAGCCCCACCCCTCCCTCCTCAAGGACCTAAAAATTTACCATCATGGAGATCAATGGAAAAAAGAATTAAAATGAAGAAAGAATTAATTTTTTAGAAAGTTGAAGACCAAAACATATAAAGGTTTTAGGGATTGGTTGGTTAATAGAGGGAAAAGAATGATAAGATCATGGATCTCAAAAGTTCAAATCTTGTTTATGAGTTTGAACAACTCATCCTTGAAAAAAAACATGTTATATGGGAGGCAAATGAATAAGGTCAAATAAAAATCATAAGTGAGCCTCAATAAGGATATGAGGAGGATACTTAAAATATATATAATGAATATGCCATCATTGGAACACCTCTTAGTGAAGAGATAAGTAAATCATTCTTTGAAGAGAGATGGTATTTCCCAATGTGAACAAGGTGATGATTAGGTTATTGTAGAAGAAGGAGAAGATCCTAAAGACTCATTGTAAGTGGATAAAGACTATTTTTATCCCAAATAACATGATAAAATATTTATATACCTTATTCCCTTCTTAATTCTTGTTGTGAATACCTCTATACCATCTCCTATCAAGCTAGAAGAAAGTCTAAATGAGCTAGAAATTGGTGAAATTTAGTTGGAGGACTTGTTTGAAGTCTTAGGAATAGGTTAAAATCTTTTTGAGGGAGTTTATGGTATGATCTAGATTGAGGAAGGAAGGTTTGTAAAGCAAACCATAAATAAAGAAGATGGCAGCTCTCTAAGCTTGTCACTCCAAGAGGCTAATTCATTTGAATTTGACTTGTTTGATGTTCTTAAGGAAGGATATCTACCTATTAATCAATTTTAAGAATTTTTTTCACTCTCATATGAAAATAAAAATATCTATTGGCCTCAACATATCAAAGAGAAATAATCTTCACCTCTTGAAGCCAATTCTACAAGTATGTTTCAAGAAACATGTCAATCCATTCAGTTTGATCTACTAGCTCTTGAGGAGATAAATGCTTGTCATGTGGTGAAATTTGATCATGTTTAAACCACAAAAAAAGAATATATTATAAGCTAATTATCTAATTTTTAATATAACAAGGAAGATCCATTTCCTATCATGTTCATTTTACAATAGGAAAATAAGCCAAAATATATTCAAGATCAGTCCAAGCATACACCCCTAATCACTCACAATTCAAGAAAGATAGAGGAGGTTCATAAGGTTGATTTTGAAGGAGAGGTGGTTTTAAATAAGATCAACATATAGTTTCCCCTATTTCTTCTCTGATGATTGCCATCAAGCTTTCTAGTCACATGAGTTTGGTGAATAAAGGTAGCTACTTTGCTCTACCAGTTAATGGTTTTATTTAGGGCTATCTTAAGTTTTTAGAGTAGGTTAGTATAGGGTAGATTGGTTAGTTATTGTCTTATATTTATTCTAAGTGACTTATATCATAAGAGTGTGTGTGTGTGTGTGTGTATGTCTTACTTATGTGTGTTGTTCTTATTTTTTAATGTGTTTTTGAGGTAAGTCTATTATCTATCCTTGTTTTAAGGAATTTATAAGTAGGTTCAAGGTCTAATCAAGTCTAAGGTTGAGTGAGAGGTGACTCCATATAACAATGGAGGTATAATTCAATTGGTATAAATGCATAACAAGTATGCAATCCTAGGAGGTCGCCAAAGATGTTAGCCAAAATTAGCCACCATGAATGAGTATCATTTTAGAATTTGATGTATTTGATCTTAATTTTATTGATATCCATTATGAAGGAATTTTATTAGTCATTAGTGATTTAATATGATAGGTAGTGTGTCTTCCTTGGTAGCTTACAAAGTCATCTAGGATGGTCTAGTTGGTATTAGGGTCAAGTCATTTTGTCTTATCATTAAATGGCCATTCATTTTAGTCTTCTTTATATGTTTAACATTGTTTAAGATAAGCTTAAAAAATTTAAGGTTAAGTGTGAAGTCAAGTTAATGAGGAATCATGTTCAAGGAGGCAAGGTGGTGACCCTTCAAAAAACAACCATGATTTAAAGATGACCAAATTAACCAAGGAGCAAAACTAGTAAGTTGATCACATTGTATTTCCAAGAAATTTGGAGAGATTAAGGTAGTTTTGATAAGATTAAGGTATTTCATCTATTTTAATCTCATTTTAAATTTTAATGTTGAGATGAATCTTACTATAAAAGAGTAAATACAAAGGTTATATCATGAAATAGGGGTCTTTTGAGTCATCTAACACCTATGTTATGTCATCATGTTATACTTATCCATACACATCTTTCAAATGTCTTAAATAATTGATTTTAAAAATTTGTACTTATTTATAATTGATTATTCATCATTTTATAATGTCTAAATGTGGATTTATTAAAATATTTGTAGGTAAAGAGAGGTGGTAAATGTTTTGACACACTCCTCCATCTCTGTATAAGTCAGGGGAAGTTAGATAGTCACCTAGTTTATCATCTCCAATAGTTATTGTTATAGCCCAAATTTGCACCCTAGAGATGTCAAGTATACCTTTTCAAATTTGGGATAACATGGAACTATCTTTTAAAATAGTCAAGCTACTACAAGAGATAGATCTCTATATTTGAAAGGGTTAGCTCCCTTGATCTATATCTTAGGCTCACATACTACACTAGACTAATCACTATTGGGGGTGAAAAGGGAGGAAGGAAAAATAAAATAAACTTATAATAATGAAGGTGATAAACCAAATATAACTCCACAAACATAATTGCATTTTTATTAAGAAATAATACTACTAAAACTGACCTCAAATCAATGTTCTATAGCATAAGTGTTTCTACATGGAGGTAGATTACTATGCATATCTAGAGATGGGTGAAAAGAAGGTCTAATCCTAGACATTTATTATATCTATCACACTTCAAATACAATTTAAAAAATAGTTACATTTCATGATACTTGTTATAAGAAATACTACTACTCACATAATGCATATAAGAGCATAATGGAAGTAAGGAGAAGACATTCATCACCTTTCATCCAAATATACTACTTGACACACTTAAGTAAGAGTTGTAGAGACTAAATTAAGTTCAAAAATTTATTAAAAGGCAAAACAAGATGTCAAAACTAACATGGCTTCACCATACCAATTATGGATTGTTTACAAGGCTAAAATGGCTTGAATATATAGAGCATAGGAGAAGAGAGAGAAGAAGTGATGTTGAGTAGTCATAATGCCAAGTGTCAAGGCTTGAAGGCTATTTATAATCCAAGAAAATGATTTTTAAATATTTCATGAAGTCCTCTTGAACATATATAAATTTGAAACATAACATCTTCTTGAGGTTGGCGTAGAGATACTCCATATCCTTATTGAAACTGCCTTATTGATGACTAGTCCACTTAAATGCTTGAAACTACCTTAGAAGTATATTAACACATGTGAATTGACATAATAAGGTGGAAATAATATTTTTAATATTCATATATGCCCTCAACTGATGAACTTATCTACACCACTTGTCATTCACTCTCTTGTAGTCACTCATTAGCCTTTTAGGCCTCAAACTTCATACTTATCACTATGGTGACTTGCAATTGTTCAATAAAGTTCATTTAAAAGGTTTGAGATAATTCATAAAGACCTATTTTTCCTCTATTATATCAAATACACCTCAAAATATTCAATATCACACTTCTCATGATCAGACTTAGGTAGTCACCCTCTTTTTCACTAGCTTATCTAGGACTGCCTGAAATGACTAACTTAGTAGAAGGGTTTACATGTATAACCAAGGTGATAATTGGGTATGAGGATTTATAACAAGTATCCACACAAATTACACAATATATTTCACCTATCAATTCCCTTTTGCACTTCTATTTCAACTCAAATCACGTAAAAAACATAGAATTAGGCTTATCCATACAAGTGATGGTATGAAACAATTAGAGGGTGAGGAGCCTGAGAGAGTGATAAATAATTCCAAATAAATTTTAAAGTCAATTTAACCCTTTTAGATTCATATCCATTCATATATTCTTCATCAGGTTTTTGAGAGGGTTTTATGAGGGTTTTATGTCATTTAGGTTCTTAAGGATGATTCATAAAGGTTAGACACTTAACCCTCAAACCAATTCCATAAATTTAAATTTGAGGACCCCATTAAACTATATATGACTAATTTAGGCACCATGCACAATTTCCATATGTATATGAATAAAATAAATTGGATCCTCAATTGGCTACTTGTATTCTAGATACCCCTCAGGTAATTTTAGGCTAAAAAGACCAATCCTATGTTGTTATCTATATATAAATACATCCAATAAACCTTATAATCTCCATTTAAAGTTATCACATGTATTGGAAAGGTCATATGTAATATGAATGAAGTTAGACACCTTGAGGGTTCATGCCTGCTTTTAGGCCTAATAGGCCTAGACTATGTTTGACTGTATATGACCACTTCTGAGTGTTTCTAATGAATTTCAGGCCTTAATAAAATTTATTAATATTAATTAAAAACATATACATCATATTAAAATGATTCAAGGCTCTCCCTTCCATCATTTTCTCATTCATGTACCATGTCTGTAGACTACACTAACTGTTAAGTGCCTCATGTCTGTGACAAAATAGAGGACACTTCCCTTATTCACTTAACCTGAAGGAGACTATGGAGGGATTTTATAGGTCATTATGACCCTTTATTTAAAGTTACAAATATTTAACATACCCATATAGGCATTAACACTTCAAATTCCCAAAACTATTTTCCAATTTTTATAACTTTGTGTAGGGTTTTAGTTGGCTAAGTATGGGGTTCAAAACCCAATCTTTGATTTGTCTCCTTGCATCTAATAATCACATGAAAATGTGTTATCATAACTATGAGATTGAATTATCACATGATAATCAACATTATATCTATGTTCACCAACCAAATTTCATCCTCCATTAGGTTAGGCTAGTCTACAAATTGTCTCAAATTGTAGGTTTTCAATTAAGGAATCCAATAGGTTCTTATAGGTGTTGATTAGTGTTTGAGGACTATGTTACATACATTTGGTTTCCTATGAGTTCATTAGGTCATTAAATATATGGGTTATATCACTCATACATTGATACCAAATAGTCATTTCAGTATCATCAATACATTATGAGCCACTTATAAGTTATAGGTTCATTTTGTTTCAATGGTACTGTGGTTCATTGAGTATTTCCAATGAAAACTTGATTGAATTGGAAGCTCATTTATCATTATATTATCTTGAAAATAAATCTTATATAATGTTAGGATATTAAATATATGGCTAGGATTTTAATTAATAAGCCATTTAGTCTCACACAAACCTCTTTAACTTCCACTAATAGATTACACTGTACAAGGTAGGGTTCCCTTTTGGAGAAGTTAAGGTAAGTCATCTCTTTTACAACTTCTTCAACCTATGAACGTGAATCTAGGTATAATAGTATGTAATTTCCTCACCACTATCACAATGATCTTATATATACTATTAGACCTGATTGAAGGTCTCAATTGAGTTTAAACACCTCCAATTAAACACTACTCTACCTCTTTTATATTAACTTCAGACCACTATTTGAGACTACCTGTAGGTGTCATTAGATATAAGACTTTATACTAGTTTATAACCTTATCATAACCCTAATAAAATTTTAATAGGTTCATATACTTTGTTTGAGATCTTAGTTAGGTTCAAAACCTTCAAACACCACTATGATTCCTTTCTTTAGGTTGACGTTAGAGTGGTCTTTAGATAAGCTTTTAGATGGCCCTTTTAGGGCTACTTGATTATATCATGTGTTTTAGATCTTTAAATTCCATCAATTATCCTATTGAGAAAAAATTATATGGATAAATTAATGACCATGATCTGGGGGGTTGAACACAAGTATGTTATTCTTATTTTGAAGCCACTCACATAAAGATGAAACTCTACAATTAATAAAATACTATTCATAGCCCTCAATAGTGTTCACTTCTAACACAAGGAGAGTGATATTGATTATCTCTTCATATTAACACATTAAAAATGAGTTGAATCCAACATGGAAAGGAATAAAATGTTCTACAAGTTCATGTACAACACTTGGTTCACACAAACCAATGCCATCAGATGAGAAAAACTAAGATGTTGGGAATGTGCAGGTATCTTAGAGGTGCTAACAATCTTATTGATTGTTCATGAAGTAAAAAACAATAATACATAAACCATGACCATGAAATTGAATTCCATAAAGACTAATAACACCCCCTAAGTGCACTTGGTCCAACTCTTATTCTCCTATTTATACCAATAGAAAATCATTTGACCTTCTTGACCTATCCAAGGGAGTGATAGGAGAGAGAAAATATTTTTGGTATTTTTGAACCTATTTAAGCTTCTTGAGCCTAGAAAATACTTGTGGGGATCTATAGACACTTCCTTGAATCCTCCACACATGCTAGATGTGTCACATCAATTTGTACAAGCATCTTAAACTAACTTTTGTAGATGATCTTCTTATTTTAACATTGAACCTACAACCTTTTTAGTTTAAAAACTATTATTCACACTTACATAACATGTGGTATGTTATATTTCATCTTGACACCTTTGTCCTTTGGTGGAAAATCATTCAATTTCATTATAATGTCCAAAAGGTGGCCAAAAAAGGGCATGAGAAAGAATTGACAAATATGATAAGGTTAAAACATACTAAGTGACCTCATTTATGACCATGGTGACATTTTAAACTTATAAGGACCCTAGGAAAAGTTTGAACATGTAGGGGGGTTGACTTAATTTGACCTAGGGTTAAATTTGGTCAATAGTTACAAAGGGTAGAATAGATATATTCTTGAAAAAAAATGTTTTTGGAGGTCTTTTGTAGAGGTTTTATATTTTCAGGAAATGTAAAAATCATCCAAGGGTCCCATGTTCTTATCAGATCCAAATCCATGCAAAAAATGGAGCTGCAAAGCTTAACAAGGTAAAACAAGTCTCCATTTCTCCATCGAGCTTCTTGGAAGCCTCAAAAGCCTAATCAATTTGTGGATAATACTATGAGGAGAGAAAAAGTTATAACCAAATGTATTTTCTAGAATAAGAGACCCTAATTCACTTTGACTTTGAGTCATTGGTTGTTTTTTAGGCTCCTTAAATTTATGAACAATTGTTAAGACATTAAGGGTGAATAAAAGTGACTCAAAACCCCACCATGATCAATTTTATCCAAATGAAAAGTTATAAATATTAATGAATGCATGAATATTATTGTGTATGATCTCTTGAAAACTCCTTAACCCCTGTAATATCATGTTTTATCAAGGTTCTTCATATTCATGTTTAGTGTAGTATTCAATAGTCTTGATTTGCTAGTTTGAGTATGACAGTCATGTTACAAAGAGATGTGAAGAATATTGGTATATGTAATGAATTGAATGGGATGTTTAATAGTTGATCCAATATCATAAATATCCCTCAGATCTCTACAAGCATAATTGGAGGAATGAACTTCAAGAAAGGCAAAGAATTATGCATACATAATTGAACTATTAGGACTAAAAATCATGATGGAGATAACCTTGATAAAATATGAACCAATTTTTATTTTAAATATCATTTAAGGAAAAATAAATCTTTAGATAATCCTTGAATATCATTCTCAAGGAGGTTTTAGCTGACAAGTCCTAAAAGACAAGGGTCTTTCTTCAAGCCAAGTTTAAAAGAATATTGTGAACCTACATGTCTGTAAACCTATAGGATAATATTGACACAAAATGGATTCAATGAAGGGTGTACATGACCTATTTAATGCATGATACAATTTATTTTTACTTATACCAAAATATCTAAAATATTTGAAACCTAAATAGCTCAGACCTCAATTCACTTTGCTTTCAAATGGACTATGTGAACCTAAAAGAAGACTATGAGGGTCTAAAGTGGATATCCAAGGTGATTTAAACCCAATGGAGTGATATATAATATTTAAACACATAAAATAATTTATATATAATTCCATATTGGTTATTTGGGCTCAATAGGACATAACAAGAAAAAAAGAAAATTTTGACCTAGTGACCACCTATATCCCTGTCACATGCAGTAGGAGAAAAAAATGTTGGTGATTATTATTTGAGGTATTTAAGGGTTGTGTGGGTAAAAAATTAATATGAGTGAAATATTAAATAATAAAAAAACATTAAATATGGATAAACCAATTTGGAAAGATCAGTTAGTAGGCCTAAGAGCCAAAAGGCATAAATGACAACCTACAATCTATTTGTAAATAATATGATCCAAATGCCATATGGCGATGTGGAATGAGGTTATGAGGTATTTATAAAGGTCAAAATGAGAATTAAAAAACATTAAAATATTTTTTAATATCACTAAATTTACAAATCCATCTCATAAGGACTCACCCCCATACTTGCAATCATGAAGCTTAAAATGGTCACATACATGCCTATCATGGGTAGAATTGAGGAAAGACACACTTGTGATGTCAAGTGGAGAGATAAAATTGGTTAAATAGATCATTATGATCATTATATAATTCATTGTATCAAGGACATAGGTTTAATAAAGGTTAAATTATCCAAGATGGGTAGCTTGTCAAGAACTAGGCTCAAGAGGCTTAAAACATTACACATAGGCCTGCATATAAAAAGTGAAGAAAGTTTATTTATTTTGGATTAATTTTAAGAATGATTAATTAAAGGAGGTGAATAATACCCTAATTAAATATCATATTAAGGTTTAAATCCTTTAAATATGAATAAAATGGCATAAATGGACTATTAGGGTCACTAGCAGAATATTGTTCTCAAACCCTGATCATGGGAAAACATAGGTTGAAATGAGTTTGAGGAGTGGAATAGGGTATAAGATAAATTTAATAAATAATATAAGGTTTAAAATAAATCAAGTAGGCGTCTTAGTCTAAAAATAAGCAAGTTCATGTCATATTATACCAAATCACCCTTCTCAAGATTTCAAATAGGCCTATCTTACATGAGGGGTCACTTTTGGCATGTGAGAAATCACATGAGAAAGTGTATGGGATACAATGGTGTTAGGATATGTTCATATAACCCATTACATCTAATTTTTTTTTTATTTAATATATTAGGGCCCTAAAACCCTTTTAAAACCGTCGTAATGACCCGATGATTGTGTTTGCCTTATAATTGACCCCAAATGAATTTATTTGATTATAAAATGACTAGGTTTACCTCTATAGGTATCATGAGAACCTGAAAATTCCTTTTTTTTTGCACGTGTGGGATGATATGGTACAAAAATTGGCTTAAAATTAACTTTTATAGGTCTAAAAATGTAGGTTTTGGTGACTTTTCAAGAAATTTGACTTCGTGAGACCTAATGGAGTACCTTGAAATCATCCATGAACTATAAAATATAGGGTATGATGATTTTAAATACCCAAAATAAGGTGTAAAATGATTGTAACACCATTAATTGGTTTCAATATACCTAGTGGTAAGCAACTATGCCATCAAGAGTTCCTAACAAACCTAATGTACTTGTGGACCAGTCTTGGAGATAGTTTTGAGTCTGAATAGAGATTAAATGATTCCATGCAGGGTGTTTGATAGGTATTAATATTCATAAATTAAAGGAATAATCCTAAGGTGGAAATATATAATTGCCATTGTGGTCTTCTTTTAAATCAAATAAGCCTTTCAAAGAAATACAGGTTCTTATCAATTTAAAGAAGCTTGAGTCTTGATCCTCAACCTCACCAAGATGAGAGATACATTGAAGTAGAATAAGATAGTGTGGGAGGACTCTGAGAAGCATTATTAATATTTCCACATGTCAGTATATAAACTTGTAACTTCTAAATAAGAATGGATAGTTTCATGAATGAGGTTGATGAGTCATCTAAGAGTGTCAAGGCTCACTCTATGCCACCATTGATGAATAAGAAGATCATACCAAATTGAAACTTGTGAGGAATATTTTATTGTACTATTTTTAAATTTTTTTATTTATTTTAACTTATTCCCTCTTGACATGTCACTTGTCATGTGTCTCTCCTATGCTTCCCCTCTCTCTCCTCATTCTCTTATATATATGCCTATTTATGGCATTGTAACGTATCATCCAATTGAGTATGATGAATCCCTAATCCTTTTGTAAGCCTTTAAAGTAATATAAAATCTAGTTTTACCTTTTCTTATGAATATATTCTAGTGTTTATGAATGACTAGTTTATCTTGTCTAGTGTTGATTCAGTTCTCCTTGACACGTTGTCTCATTCTCTCACCTATATGCAGTTTGAACTCATTATTATAGGTTTTATGAAGTGTTCAAGTAGTATTGTGAAGGTTAAGTGAGGTAATATTCCATTAATATATTTTATACCTCATGAAAATTATCCCCCCTTGCCTAATAATCATCTACTACCTTCATATTGAAATATTGATGTAAGAGGAATTGATTAGGAGTAGTGTATGAATAGATCAACTTCATGCTCATTATGAATCTACAAATGTTGGTAGAGTTAAACAAATTTGGTGCATCACCTCCTTATTTTAATTTTTTTTTAGTTCTCTTTCCCTTTTCCTTGAAATTTATTAGGTTTAGTGATATTTCTTAAGTGATTCATCAAGGGAGCTAACCCTAATCTAGAGGTCCAATGCACTCTTTAGGTCTCCTAAAACCTAGGATTATTCCCATGCTATCACTTAAGTGAGGAGGCTTTAATAAACTCCTCAAGGGTCTAAATTTTGATGATAATAGATCATATGGGGTTAGGGTTAATAATATAGAAATGAATAAGCACAAGGGTGATAAATAAATCTATAACATGCTAATTAATTGAAAAAATTATATAAAGCTTAGACTAAAGTTATTATGCTAAGATATGATAAAAATGGGAAGTAAAACTATGTTAGATATTATAATGATAATGAAAATAAGATACTTAGCTAATTTTTTTGCTTAAATAGATTTGATATAAAACATGATGGAAATAGATTGGATCTAAATTCTAGATTAGTCACCAAATTTTAGAAAAAATCCCTTTGTAGTTATGGACACTTGCATTGACCTAAGATGGTTGTATCAATGCTACTATCTAATATTAATGTAGGTTTCCAATACATAATAACTATTGAAACAAGATATGACTAGTTGGAATATTCTAGCTTTTAAGTCATGTTCACTTTGGGGTGCTTGGATTTAGATGATGGGTTGTCTCTCCTTGTCAAATAGAAAAACCCTAGTTCATCTTCATAATAGATATGGGAAAAATAGGTTAATGGGTTCATAGTGTTGAGTTAAACTTAAAGATCCCTTTAATAAATGGGTGTTTCCTACATATCCATTACTTTGAAGAGGGCCTCAAATTGATGTCATCATCCCCTAATGTGTTGGCTTATTTGTGCACAAGGGTTTAATATGTGGAAATCAAGTATAATAGTAACCTACATTATAAATTGAAATATATAACTCATTTCATGATACTTTAGTACTTAAAACATATATATATGATGTCCCTATGACTAACATGGAAATATGAGAGAATAGGGAAGCTTTGATCACTTGATTTTTTATCATTGACTTGTGAGAAACTATGAGATTATTAGGTATTTGATACATGAGGAATGATAATATATTTATATCAACACCTTTGGAGAATATATCACATTAAATCACTTGGGATGACCATAGGAATTTATTTTATTTGTAAATTAGATGACTTTAGGTCACTAGACATTTGTGTCAGGTCAGGGCATTTGCATCAACATAGGCATATCACTGGAACACAAGTGTACAGTAAGTAGAAAAGTAGGTACATGTCTAAAGCTTACAAAGATGGAATATAAATATGTTTAAAACATTATGGGAAAAATATAAGGTTTGTGTCATCAGGATGGCATAATTTAGACTAAGAGATAAGTAATGAACATAAAGAGATAGCAGATGTGAGCCTTTTGATAATGAGAAAGGTCTAGAATTGAGAGGAACACAAAGGTATGTATTTTCCAAGTGTATAAGACTAAGGTACCATATAATTAATAAATAGTGTCTATAGTAAGGACCCCATGGGAACATATTATGGATGAAATTATTGGTTAAGTAACAATACCAAGGTAAAATTTTCAAAACCATTCAAATAATAAAAAAGAAAAAAATTACTATACATAACTCCTTGATTGCTCGTGATTTCTTTTCTTATAATTTTTATACATGTGAATGGTTTGATTAATCTTATATACCTTGGATATTTGTGTCCTTTTGGCCTTTTGACCCTTATTTTTTCATTTTCCTGATCTAAACAATCCAAATTTTTGGTATGATATATCCACCTTTGGCCATTTAACATGTTGTTTTCACACTTTGAACAAAACTTACTATATTTTCCATTGTATATAATATTGAACATAAATAGTCAATAATTAATATTGTTACTATCCTTATAAATCACCATTTTGCATAGTGCTTATCTTTGACAAAGATGACTTATATGTTCTGATTATTGAATTATTTTATTAAGTCATATCTAATTGAGGCATGTAAATATTTTTGAAGGCTTTTCATGTGTTGGGAATTATGAGAAATACCTATTGTCAATCATGTTTTGTATTAATTTTGAAATTATGATGCTTACATTTCATTTATGTAATTTTTCTTTATGAAGTTTGATTTGTCTATGAGATATATTGACATAAATAATGTTTTAATCATTGATCATAAGCTTGTGATTTAGAAATTTATTGAATATAAGGTGATGAGAACCTAATTACATGATTGATTTTATTACCTAGTATGTTGGTTGCCTATATTTAATTAAGTACCCTATTTCATTAAACTCTATGGCTTCAACTATTAGGTTAGAGGAATTTGATGTGTGCATCGAATGTGTAGGAATAGGAAAAAGGCCAATAAAGGAAAGATCCTATGATGAAAATGATTATATCACTAATTAATTTTACCATTAAAACCATCCTAAACCCATAATAAGTATCAGATGCCTTGTACACCACCTATTTTTAACTTAGTGTATGTCTTAGGTAGCTATATTTTAAGCTTGGTTAGTGAAACTTGTTTTCACCTAGCCTTTAGATCTTATAGCCAATGTCTAAACTATCTAGTAACCAATTGACAAATCTTCCATTGATTGCCTTAAAATTGAATCAAGTGGTAAAAGAGGTAAGTGAATCTATGAAACAACCATAGAAGCCTACAAGAGCCACCATGTGGCTTGATTGAAAATGGAAAATAACATCCCTTAATAAGGTATGGGCTAGCAAATGACTAGTAGTTGGATGATCTTGAGATGTTGATAAATAGAAGTGGAACTCCCTTAGTTTAGGTTTTTTTTCCAATTCAAAAATAATTTATTATTAACATAAGAGAAGGAGAATTAGAAGATAGGAATAATGGGTTAGGATATCCAAGTCTAAATAACTTGAGGATAGCACCCAAGTGGTCTAAAGGTCGATAGGTGGGCTTCCTAATAAGTTATGTTTTATACTATTCATTTGGAATGAAATTATTATTATTATTATTTTTTATCTTCTTGATTTTAGGAGAATAAGACCACTTGGTTTATTTTGTCTATTTTATTATTTTCTCATGGTTGTGCATTAACCACCATGTAGTGTTTTCCTATTTTAGGATCTTGGAGAGGTATTTTATCCTTATCTAAATGAAATGTGTATCTATTTCTTGTGTAAATATGATGATGCTATTATGTCTCTATGGATTGTCTATGAGCAACATCATCATCATGGAAGAATGTCAAGCCCTATTGTGTTGGGCGTGGTGGTATAATTCTTGACCCTAATATGAATGTCAAGATGGAAATTTTTAATCCCTCTCATGATGGGACATGGTATTAGAATTCTTAACCCTCTCATAACTATTAGATGGAAGTAATAAAATGAGTTATCTTCTTGCTACTCCAATCAATTGACAGGCCTTATTATGCTATAAAATCTTTCCATCTATTTTTATATTTGTGAATTATTAGCTTCAATTGAATGATTATTTGAATGCTTAGTTGCTTTGTATTTAGGATCAAGAGTCTCTTTGGTTTAGAACCGAGAGTAAGATTTTAGGTGGTGCATGGCCATTCCCTTATGTTAAGACATCCTTACTTAGATAACCACCCTTAACTTTACCAAGTCATGTAAACATTGTTATAGATGGGAGTATCAAGCTTGGGGGTGTCTTGAGTAGTCGCTTAATGATGAAAAAAATATGGGTAATGAGCCTTCCTTCTGATGGTCAAGAGATGTCTGGGAGAAAATAGGGAGCATCATTAAAGACTGATCGATCCTCCATTATCTAATCAAGCCTAGATATATGAATCTTACTTATGGAAATAAATGGATGAAATATAATGTATTATTAATGATTTAACAATAAACTTGCTTTCAATATTATTGTAAAGGATAGAGTTTGGATAATTTTCTAACTATGGATTAAGATATCTATTTCTATTTATTGAAACTTCAATGTTAAACCAAGTTGTATTTATTAATAATACTTGGTTTATATGATCTTGGGAAGTGTATTGTATATGGAAAAAGTATTTATCCTTTATGATTCCTTGAATAAAATTGATAGATTGATTTCATTGATTAAATATTTTTCTTGAGTGGCTTGTTTACTAGGCCTTGTGCCTCTCTTTATAATTTGAATATGATGAGTTAATGAACTTAAAATTATTTAAAAATAGGTAGAAATCATATTTATAACTTTGTGATTGTTATTGGGATTAGTAATATAGCATGCTAAATGAAGTGCACTTTGATGTTTTTTGGTTAAGATATTGCGTAGTGAAAGGTATTCTAGGAAATGATGGTAGTTGAGTAGATTCTTGTTAGAACCCTCCAAAAACTAGATCTTTGATAATAAAAGAATTTTAATAGAAGATTAGCTATATTATATGTTATTATTAAGGCATGAAGCCTTTAAGTTTGACTCAGGTCACTCTTTCTAAGTCTTAATGATTTAATAAGGTCATACAAACCAACCCTTTGATGTTGAGTTTTTACTTGTTAAGTAAACCTCTTATTTTTCTCTCAAATTTAATGGAATGAATTATACCTTGGGACTTACTATTTGAATCATTCAAATAAGGCTTTAAAATAGTCCTTGTTATGAGTGGATTCCTTTTTAACCTTTGAGTTTTCTATGAAAATTTGAGTCTCTTAGATTATTTGCATGTTCGACCAAACTAATGAGAATATTGGTTTAGTGTTAAAAGACTAATTAGTTGGGAACCTACTTGATTTGATCACTTATGTAATGTTGGCATTGATTAGAAGAATATCTTCTAAGGAAAGAAAACTCTACCTAGATTAAGTAATTGGTAGTTACTTGGACATGCATTTATTTTACCTTATATAAATAATTACATTGGTCATTTTGTTTTGATATTTGCCTTTTTAAACTTTGAGTTTTTCATGAAAATTAGAATCTCTTGGATTATTTTCATGTTCAACCAAACCAATGAGAATATTGGTTTAGTGTTGAAAGACTAATTACTTTGGCACCTACTTGATTTGATCACTTATGCAATGTTGGCATTGATTAGTAGAATATTTTCTAAGGAAGGAAGACTCTACTTGGATTAAGCAGTCAGTAGTTACCTACATAGGCATTTCTTTTGACTTATATAAATAATTACATTAGCCATTATGTTTTGAGATATGCCTTATCAATTTGGGCAATATACCTTGTAAATCATTTGCCTTAGCTTCTCGAAGAGTTCCATATATATATTTTTTTATGTGCAATGTTTGTCTTAGTTATTTTGATAGGATCTTTTTGCATCCCTTTACCTTAGCCATTTAAATGCTTGGATTATTTTATAATTTTTCCTTAGTCAATTTTGTGAGGTAGTTTAGAAGAATCCATGTGTCATCATCTCACTATCCTGGGAGTGATGCCATATTGGTCTACTATATGGTCAAATCTAGGATAATGGGCTAGTGAGATGTTACCATGTGGCATCATCCCAACAAACCATGATCCTAAAGATGACTATATAAGAAGCTTGCCTTTGAACTAGTGTGCTAGTGGGATGTTGCCACATGGTATCATCCTAACAACCTACAATCCCAAAGATTGATAAGAAGCTTGAATTTAGATTAGTGGGCTAATGGGATGTTAACATGTGGCATCATTTTGATGACCCATGATTTGTAAGATGACCATACATGAAGCTTGCCTCTGATCCAATAGTCTAGCATGATATTAGCATGTGGTATTATCTTAGTGATTTACAAACCCAAAGATGTTCATATAAATAGTGAAGCCTCTGGGTAAGTGGGTTGATAGAATGTTGTTGAGTGGAAAATAAATTGCCTTACAATCCTAAGGCTACTCATGCAAGCCTAATGGTGAGCTAAATCAACACACAAGCATGAGGTTATGATAGTTGGATAGGAATGTCCCTAGGATCTTGAAGAGAAGCTAGCATGGCCTTAAATCATGGTAAGATAACCACATAACACCAATTGTGTTTGTAATTTCCAAGGTTAAATTTGACATCTATCTTAATATCATTACACAATAACAATTGAAGTCAAATTTGACAGTCATCTCAACTCCAATGGATACTAAAATTTGGCATGAGATTGGGAATGAGTTCTTGTGTGTTGGGCCAAATGTATTGAGCTGTTAACCTATTAATTGATGACATGCACTTGAGTATGGGATTATGAAAATTATAGGGATTATGAATATGAGTATTTGATTGATATGAATTCTTATATCTGCTATGTCTTTGGGTTGTTGGTTTGTAAGAAGATTGTGTCTTGCCTAATTTTAGAGGAAAAAAATGGGTATGATAGTCCTAAAATAGTAGATATTGACCTAAATTATTTTATAGAGTCAAATCAAATTCTACACAAATAGAGCCTTAATACATTCAATTTTTTGATACTATACTCAGTTTTAGTTTATATATCACTATTATTCATGTAAAATATTTATTTAAGCACTATATTTCCCACTCGTGAAAGCTACATATATTAACAAGTGTAAATTTCATGAGATGAGGATGTACAATCATTACTCTACATCCCTATTCTATCTCCCACATGCATTTCAATCTAAAATTTACATATATAGTGGGGGCATGCTACAAATACATGGCCATGCCATCAGTTTTAGTGCATACTTTACCTCAACACATGTTTTATATTATTCATAGTCCTTACTTTTCTTCTACTTTCACACCCATGGTTTCATCTATTAGTCTTTATTTTCCCTATTGAAAAATTAAAAATTGTGTAAAAAAAATTCAAATATTTAAAAAATACAAAAACATGAATAATATTCTAAAAATCCAAAATTAGGTCTCAAGTGTGATTAGAAATTTATTTTACATCATTATCATATGTTATTTATACCATTATTGGTAGGTAGCATAATCCTTTATTTATCACACATGTATTTTATTGGTATTTATGAGTGTAATGCAAGACATACACATTTTACATGGACTTAGATGTTTGAATTGCCTCTACCCAATGACCATGACATGCTAGGTTGAATAAAATTACTTCACTAATAATAATAATAATAATAATAATAATAATAATAATAATAATTTGATTGAAATAGAGCATAATATATGAGTAAATGACAAGCCACCTTGAGGGGTCAACTTGTAAAACCTTACCATAAGATTTTTTTTTTATAATATGGTGTTCACATACTAATCACTACCTCCTATTTATAGTATAATTAGGCTATGGTTACTCAATAGGCCAACCTAACTAGACAAATTATATCATAGAGAAATGAAATATGATAAGGAAGGGATTATGTAAGCCATAATTTGGCTATACATATAACACACACTATAGGTTAAAGGTGTAGCATGCCCCTACCCTTCAAAACAATGTTTCCCTTAATTTTAAATATCCCTAGATGCTAATTTAGAAAAGATTCATCCTACCATTTTCATCTTCATAGCTTAGATTTTTCCACTTGATCAAATACTCCTTAATTTATCTTGTTCTCAACCTCTTAATTCATGTTTGAAGTATCTCTTCAAGGTTTATAATGACATGACCTTATTCATATAATTATGGTAACTAATTATAGGTATAAAATATTTTTCCATTACCTTATTTAGCTAAGATATATAAAATATATGATGTATGTGAGTGGGATGGGGTAGCTCCAACTTGAATGTAACACTACAATTTTTTTGTAGGATCTTATAAGGTCTATAATACTTTGGAGAAAGTGTGTTATCCTTTTCCTGTTGCTTTAGAGACATCTAATTATATGGATAAAATCACACAAATACCTAATAACATATGTCAAAATGTCACTCACCCCATTACTAATCTACTTGCTCCTTCATTTTATTCTGTGTAATTGCCAAATTATCTCTCAAACTAGGAAATACATCCTATTGATGTTGAATGTGTTCTTTAATGGTTTAAAACTATGGGTTGCACCCTCAAATATGAAATTATGGATGGGGGTTGATAACCATAAAGTGACACAAATGGATACATTTTGGAAGAGGTATGGAAGGAAGTGTTATACCACCATTCTTATAGTGGTAGTCAATAAACCCACTGTTCTTGTTTATCAGATGTAAAATAATAGAGATACCCTTCTAAGTGTTTGATTACCACCTATGCTTTCCCATAAAATTGAGGTTGATATAAAAATATATGAGACAATTGAGTATCCAAACATGACAATAAATTAGTCTAAAAAATATTGGTAAAGATGGAACATGATCACTTATAATGATATTGGGAGTACCATGCACCTTTTAAACTATATCCAAAAAAATAACCACTATAATACTAGATACAAATGGTTATGACAAGGTGAAAAAATGAGCATATTTTATGAGCCTATCCAAAATTACCATTATGACATGATTACCCTTAGATGTCAACAAACTTTTATTGAAATACATATAAAACTCCTCCCACTTTTGTATAGGAAAGGATGAAGGCTACATAAATCTAGTGTCTAAAATGTTTCACCCTTATTTTTTTGATACACCATGCATTTAGTCATAAATTTATATATATTCCATTTGAGTCCTTCCCAAAAAAAATCATCCTTGATTATATGATAGGTTTTCATAAATCTTGAGTGCTTCTTATTAAAGATTCATGAAGAACCTAAAGGATCTTGTGATTGAGGATATTGTTTTTACATAGGTATAATCGATCTTTATACCATAATTCATTGCCTTTCAACTCAAATTTTTAGAATCACTAGAACCATTCTTGATAGTCTAAATAAAAACCTATGTATCCCTGTCATTCTCCCATTTTGATCTGACCTCTTCCAACCAATTTGCTTGCCAAATGGTCATTACACATAATAGTTCTTCAGTGGATTCATCCTTCATGGATAGTGCATTTTCTAAAACATTATCTTTTCCTTTATTATAGATGATTTCAAAGTCACGTATCCAAAAATCTTAGTCACCCATTTTTTTTCTTCTGATGATAATTTTTCTTCTAAAAAATATTTTAGACTATTATGATCAGTATTTGCCTTAAAGTGTCCACCCATTAGATAAGGTCTCCATTGTTTGACTACATGAAAAATAACCAACATCTATTTCTCATAGATTAGTTTTATCCTATTTTTACCTATAGTTGACAAATCTCAAATGCAATGGGTCTTCCTTCCTACATGATTATTACCCTCATGCCATGTCCTGATGCATCACATTTGACAATAAAAGTTTTGGAAAAATTAGGGGTAGATGGAACTAGAGTGGTGCGCATAGCCTCATTCAGATTCTCAAAGGCCATGGCCACTATTCATTCCATTGGAAGGAGTCCTTATTCAAAAAATTTGTGAGTGGTGACTCTATGTTACCATAGATTTTCATAAATTTGTGATATTAACCTATGAGCCCATAAAAATAATCAAATATTATTGAGGTTTTTTGGCACTTTCAAATCTATTATAGCTTTAATATTCTCAAGGTCTACTTTTAATCCTTTATGTGAAACAATATGACCCAAATACTCCACCTCTTGGACTCCAAAATATCATTTTGAAGGTTTTTCATAGAGTTGATGTTGTTCTAAAACTAATAGAACTTATTTCACATACTATGAATGTTCTTTCTGAGATTTGTTATATATTAGGATGTCATCAAAAAACACCAAAATAAATTTACTTAGAAAGGCCTAACAATAGTGTTCATAAAAATATAAAATTTAGATGATGCATTTATGAGACCAAAAGACATGACCAAAATTTGAAAGTTGTTTTAGGGATATCCTCATCTCTAATTCAAATTTGATGGTACTCAAAATGAAGAGCTAAATTTGCAAAATAAACAACACCATGTAAGTCATCTAAAAAATCATAAATTAATGGAATATGGAGTTTATATTTAATGGTGTACTTATTGATATCTTTATATATTGGGCACATTTTCTAAGTGTCATACTTATTAAACACCATGACCACTAGGGATTATACCTACCTCTAGAATCTCTTGTACCATCTTTTTAATTTCACTCTTTTGGGCATATGGATACTTTTATGGTCTAATGTTTGATGTTTGAATATTTATAAATTGGTATGGCATGATCATGTTCTATTCTTGGTGGAATTCCTTTTGGAAATGTGTTAAAAATAGATGGGTAGTTATCAATAATCATCTATAGTTCAAATGTCTTACCATTATAATGAAAGCACATGAATAGTTCTTGAAAATTCATCTCTATTATGCCCAAGTTTGAGATCCATTGGAATTAGAGAAAAATGCTAGACCCACTCATGGGAATAAAAAACATAAGATAATCTAGCTTGTAGTCACCCATATCAAGCTTAATGCTATGACATTTACTAGAATAATTGACAGTACCACCAACTACAATCATGACCTAAAATTATGGAGTTAGATAAATGAAATAGTTCAAATGAGTAGCCAAATTAATCATGATAAATTTATGTGTACTCCCTAGGTTAATAAACATGGTTAATTTTTATTTATTAAGGAACCCCAAAATTTTAAGGGGTTGACTAGTGCTAATACCTAAAAGTGCATGACAAGAGATATTTGGTTGGGATTCTTTAGATTATATATTTGGCACCTTTTTTTATTCACTTGATGCTTAATCATCATATTATTCCTCATTTATCCCTTAAATGTATAAAAATTTCTTATCAACACATTATGTCCTTTGATCCATTTTATATCACAATCAAAACATAAACCTTTCACTTGTTTCTCTTCAATTTGTTGATGTGTCAATTTGGTAGGTTGAGGGAATGATTGTGATAGGTTGATTAGATATTTAATGTTGGTGAATTAATACCTATTTATATATATTTTTTTACTTTACCCTAATATCCATGTGAATATATTCAAATACATTATCTAGATTAAACATGCATACCTCATGTTCAATGTGGTCCTTGAGACCTCCAAGAAATAAGTCATTCAGGTGCTCCTTAGGAATGTTATCCACATGCAAAGATAGGTTTTTGAATTGATGAATATAATCCTTAATTTACCCTATTTATCACATATTTTACAATTGAATAAATTAGGTATCATTCACACTATTTCTATAGTGCATTTGGAACTCCTTTGTAAAAACATACTAGGTGAGATTGAAAGCCTTCTTCTTCTTTTGAGCACACAACCATAAATACCAAATTAAGTGTTATATTTATTGATATAGGAATTCCATGTTCACCTTTTTTCCACATGGGATTTTATTTTTATTAAAAAAATAACCATTTGGTTGATCTATGTGATCATATCCTTCTCATTGAATTTTGTATTTCAACTTTTGGCATCATGTTACTTAGCTACGAGGTAATTGAATTTAGATTGGTATAGCTATAAGATCCAACGTATTTGGGTTGTGAAGTGGTGAATTTTTTTTGGTTTTGTTTAATATTCTTCAAAGTATTCATGATATCCATGAAAGTAGTCTTTACATCCTTAATTTTAGAATGCATGCCTTGCACCTCAAATTGTATGCCTTACACATCGTATTCAAGTTGGCTCACTTTGTGATATATAATAGAAAATCATAGAAAAAATTATCATTTAACTCCCCCTTATAAATCCATATAATATTTTTCTAAGATTTTTACTCAGAGATTAAGCATCCTTGACCTAGACCCTAGTTTATAGTCCTGCCATAACAAGCCTTGACATTGCTAATCCTGATTGTCATCTTTGACCAAAATTTGACCAAGTTTTTGTAAATATTTCACCCTCAAATAATAAACTAAAAATAATATACCCACACTATATTATTATAATATTTTCAAAAATTTAAATAAATCAGGGAAATATCTTAAAATGTAGTTTATAGAGAAAATTTATGAAATACACTAAATTAGTAATAACTCATTCAAAATGGATCCAAAAGACCTAAGTTTTTTACTAAAATGTCCTTGAATGATCCTTAAACTCTAGTAAAAACATTATATAAAAATAAACTACATATTACAAGATATAAGTGAATCTCTAACTTAGGGTTTCACCCACTCAATGGCCCAAATTGACACCCTGATACCACTTGTAATGAAATTACATCACCAATAAACTATAATAACAATAATATATGAAAATATTATTGAAATAATGCATAATATATGAGTAAATGACAAGCCACTTCGAGGGGGCAAGCTCCATAACCTTATAATAAGAACATAATTCACAGTATGATGCTTAAGTAATAATCACCATGTCTTATTTATGGTCTACTTAGGATATGGTTATTACATAGGCCAACCTAACTAACAAAATGATATCATAGAGATATGAAATATGATAAGGAAGGGGTCATGAAAGACATAAATTGGTTATTCATATCCCAACACAGGTTATAGGCTAAGGGTGTAATACTAGGGATATCTTATCTGAATGTTAAATTATTTATAGGTGTTACCATTTTATAACCCTTATACTGTGTTGAGATATATAATATTTATATATGTCTTGATAACATTTATATCTTACATCATGTATATGGATATGATATTTTATAGGATATGATCACATTACATATACATGGTGTAAACTATATTTTTAGTTATATGCTTCATTAATGTTATTAATTGTACATAATGGATTAATATTTGATTATATATTATGTCCTAACCTTGGACATTGTGGGAAAATTAATTAAGAATATATAAATCATTATTTTCTTGAGATATTTGAACATGTCCATTTCTTGTGGCTCTTGGCCTTGTTTGTGCATTATTTTGATTTTGTGACATTTGAAGTTGCTTCTTATATGCAGCCCTTGAACTTATTATTTGATATTACACTTGTTTATATTCTTGAGTTTGATGAGTTACATGATCCATATCATTGACTAAATATTGTGTACATTTATTTAATTACAACTACTAATATGAGATTTATTGACACATTTAATTAGATTCGATACTTCAATCCTTGCCTCATATGATACATACATACTTTGAATATTACTATGATGAAATACCTTTCCACATATGATACAATATTTAATTAATACATATTGATACACATGATATAGTTAATTTTTATTTTGAGATGACTAACTTTCAGGATACATCCTTCACTTCAAAATGGGGTATTTTCAGTGGGATTTTCATATATACATAAGCCTCTATGAGGAAAAAATAGTGTTAGGTACAAAATAAAGTTTAAATATTTTTACAATGGTTCAAGATTTAGTCATTACTATAGATTATGGGGGTATATGCCATGCATATGCATTCACATTACATGAACATATTATAGATTCACATGTTTTGGGCGCATAATCATGGGCACATGAGCACAAGTTTTAAACAATAATTAAAAAATGATTCATCTACATAGAATTAAAAATTTTAAATCTATCACATGGGGGATGATACAAATTCATACATATTATATTGTTTTCAAAGTCAAGGGGACATGATAGTAATTCATGCTACCATACTTTTAATACTACTTATTATCCATAGTCATGGTAGGAGCATGGATGTTATCAATTCTCTTTTGAATACATAAACTAAGGAACAAAATGAAAATTGAATCTATATGCCACCTATAATGGTTGATTCAGTTAAATTACATAGTTCATGTTGGATATTTAGTGTCCTATAACATTATAACATGTGAATCCATTACGGATTCTAACCTATTTATGTCTTGGGGTTAGAAATACTAAAAACACATTGATGTTTTTGCATACTTAAATGGGCTATATTTTATATACATGTTCACTTCAAATTGGGGCTTGATCACCCTCAATTCACCATAGTTTAACAAAGGAACCAATCTCTCTAAGTACTTCATGGGTGTGAAGCAACCTTTCAAGAGTTGAAACATCTATTGACCATAATTCCTATTTTGACTATACTATATCCAAATGAAAATTTTGAAATATGAGTTAATGCAATATAGGTGGGAATCAGATTTATTTTGACTTAAGATGGCAAGGTAATTACCTATGAGTCCAAAAAACTCAAAACCCATGAGCAAAATTACCCCACTCATGATTTAGAATTAGCTATTGGGATTCATGCCTTAAAGTAATGGAAAAATTTTATGTTAGGAAAGAACTTTAAGATTAAATCATACCATCAAAATCTTGTGCACTTTTTTACTCAAGATGAGTTGAATGCAAGATGCAAAAGATGTCTAGAATTTGTTAGTAACTTTGATACTACTATTGATTATGTAAAAGGAAAATAAAATAGAGTAGCTGATGCATTAAGTAGGAGAATATACATTATTTCCCTCTGTAATCTATATTCTATTTTTAAAACTATGTGCTTATACAAAATAATTCTAATTAAAAGTGCCTTAAAATCTATGCTAAAATAAAAACAAGTTTTGATTCTATATTTTTAGTTGATTTAGATGGTCTATTAAGACACACAGGTAGAATTTTTATTCCAAGTTCATGAAATTTGAGAGAAAAAGTGTTGAATGAAGTGCATGTAGAACCTCATTATGCACATCTATGTGTTAATAAAATGACATAAGATTTGAAAGAGCTATATTTATGGTTGAGGATAAAGAAAGATGTGGCTACTTATGTAGATATGTGCTTGGAATGCCAACATGTGAAGTCTGAGCATGGTCATCTTAGAGGATTAATTTTTCCTCATGCCATTATAGAAAGGAAATGGGATATTATATCTATATATTTCATCACATAATTACCTAAATTTTGTAATAGACATGATTAAATATTAGTTGTGATTGACAAGTTCACTAAAGTAGCTTAATTTATTGATGGAAATATCACTAATGATGCTACCATCATTGCCAAAAGATTTGTAAAGGAAGTGGTACATATTAATGGTGTACCTATAGTGATCATCTTGAATAGAGATAAGTTTTTCACTTCTCAATTTTGGAAAACTATGATGGTTGCTTTTGGTACAAAGCTGACTTTTAGTTCAAATTATCATTTAGAAATGGATAGATAAATTGAAAGGCTGAATATGATTGCTAAAGACATGCTACGAATGTATGTCATGGATTAAAAAAATAAGTGGGAAGATTTACTACACTTGGTATAGTTTGCTTATAATAATGCCTACAATTCATTAATGAATATGGAACCATTTGAGGCTTTATATGGGAAAAAATGAAGAACTCCTTTGGGATATAAAAACTTGGAAAATTGAGTGTTTTTAGGTCCAAATTTTTTATAGAAATATGATGAACAAATGGATATTATAAGAAAAAGATTGAAGGTTGCCTCTAATTGATAGAAAAGCTATGCAGATCTAAAAGGATCACATAGAGAATTTAAAGTTTTGGAAAAAGTGTTTATGAGAGTAAGACCTTGATTTTTTTTATTAAGTTTGGAAAAGCTATTAAATTAAGACCATGCTACGTTCAAACTTTTGACATAGTGTAAAAGATCATCCCAATGGCATATCATCTTGATCTTCCTCCTTTGTCTAAGATACATGATGCTTTTCATGTATCATTATTAAGGAAATATGTTTTATATACCTCACATGTTTTAAATTGGGATAATATTCAGGTGGAGGGTGAGGAAACAATCCATTTGGAGCCTATGAAGATTTTGGCTCAACATAACATTTAACTATGAAAAAGGAAATTGTAGTAAGTTTTAATACAATGGAATCAAATGGGAGAAAGGAGTGCTACTTGGAAATATGAAAATATTTTCTAAAAAAATTATCGACATTTATTTTAAGGCCCTTAGGATGATGCCATTCTTAAGGGAGGGTGGATGTCATGCCCACACCTGACTAACACATTGAATTTAATTGATTATCATAACTAATTTAACATTATTATGTTATGTTGACATTTATTATAGACACTTTATTATTTTAATAACATTATTTATTAGTTTAAATTAAATTTTAATCATTCATGTATTATTTTATATGAGTATATTATATTATTTAGTGTTGTTGATTATGACCAGGTAGTGTTGATGTCTATGTGGCTTGATTATAGGTACATAATAGATAAACGTAGGTAGATTTAGAAACTGTGTGTTTGGTGGTAAGGTTATTTTATGTAGGTAAACCACAATGGTGATTTAGAATGTCCAAAAACCTGAATTGAGCCTTTATCTTGGTCTTTCTTTAATGTAAGATTTGTTGTTCAATTTTGAGTTCAGTCGTTGACTAGTTTGTTTTTGTCGTCAGTTATCTTTTTTTTTGTATGGGTAATTGAGAAATTAACCAAATAGTTTGATCTAAATGTGGTTCATTCCAACATCAAAGGTGCACTATAAAATTATAATTTAGTGAGCATAGGATGCAAATCAAAGGTTGTGAGATCTTGGATGAGTTATAGAATCTTTGCTTAAAGACCAATTTAGGTCTATACATAAAAAACATAATGAGATATATAGAATATGCAAGGCTGAAACCATGTTTAACAAATTTATCATAGGATGAGGAAATTACTTTATTCATATGGTTTCTAAAAAAAAAAACTAATAGATAGTTTTGTGTTAATAAAGTCCATAAGGGACTAGGACCTAAACTTATTAGGGTCATGTTTTAAATCTTGAAC
Source organism: Torreya grandis (assembly GCA_037957365.1). Taxonomy (NCBI): domain Eukaryota; kingdom Viridiplantae; phylum Streptophyta; class Pinopsida; order Cupressales; family Taxaceae; genus Torreya; species Torreya grandis. Next base: position 1,023,163 of record JARHVA010000788.1, read on the forward strand.
CATAACTCAAAAGACTTAGGTCAAAGGCATGGTAAGTAAAAGTGATTAATTTTAATATCTAACCCTAAGCCATAAAATTGGGTCGATGGGAAGTGAAGTTACCCAAACATATATGTGTTTTTTGACTTTGACAAGTGATGATTAGGGTATCATTTATCATTTGGAAGGATGTGTTACATGGTAGGAGGCATGAATATGGGAAGCATGCATGAAGTGGTGGGAGTTTTGGAAAGGAAATTATATGTTAGATAAGTGGTGTATCACTTTTATTTGTGCATGAAGTATAAAGGAGATAGATTGGGATTTCTACTTGACATGACTCATAGTTCTACTGAATGGAACTGTCACTACCAAGGATGGTTAAAGAGGTTGGTAACAAAGAAGAGAGGGGGACGATGAGGAGAATAAAGAAAGAACAATGAATGTAGACGAAATAAAAGAAAATGGATTATGTTTAGGCTAAAAAACCTTTATGGTATTACATTACATCATAAAATAAGTAAGTGATTTGTTTTAAGATGAAATATTACATTGGGTGCGTGTATTCACTAAAATGAATAATGTAAAAGGTTTATAATTAAAGTTTCCTAAATAGACCTATAAATTATTTGTAAATGGCACTTGGTAAAGATAATTGATAGGGTTGGATAATTTAGTATACCTAACCATAAAATATCATGGGTAAATTGGAAAGGTGCAATGGACTTGGTGGGTTGCTTAGTTGTTTAAAATAAATTACCTGGCTTTATGAGTTTTCAAATTTTGGTTCAACCTTAGTTTTGGGTATTTTATATTTTTGGAGTTTGTTTGATATTATTATCATTTCATAAACCCTACTTATATTGAGTATGGACTATTGAGCCTTGAAACCCTAATGTGTGTAGACACCTAAATCTGGCCACTGATAACTCCCAATTAGGGTTTTGGCCAATTTCCACCCAAAATGCATAATTTGGCCTAAAAATAATAAAAAATGCTAAATGATGTGAAACTAGCATATTCAAGTGCTGATTTTGGCTATGGTATCCTTAAATGGGGTAATGAAATTTATGGTCCAACTAACTTTGATTAGATCATTTTGAGTCAAAATGCCAATTTTGCACCTGGGTGCTTTGGATTGCTCTTTCCTATCAAATATTTTACACAAGATGCATGCATTTGTTATTTGATTTTGGTAACTTCACAAATGGGAATATGGATCTAACACATCTAAAAATGCCTTCTAATTCCAATCTAATCAAATTTTGGACCAATAACAAGACATTCTGATCAATCTGAGTAATTTGTGCACAAAGTGCTTAATCATGCTTAAGAGATAATTAACCCAAATCAAGGCCTAATCAAAAATTCCATGGGAACTTGTTGAATACTTATTTTTGGAAATGAATATTGAATATATGCATCATTAGGTGACCTCATTTCTTAGGAAGACATCCCTAGGCCATAACTGCCACAAATATCAAGATTCATGCCCTCCATGCTTCATCAATGCCTTACATGATTCCCTCCATGCCTCTTAATTTCCCCTTCTTCCAATTTCATGATGAGAATAATTAAAAACTTAATTCCAAAAATTTAATTAATCCTCAACCACACATTTCAATCTTGAGATGGATGGTTTAGGTTGATTCTAGACATTCTCAAAAATCTATAAATAGAGAGGCCATGAACATCATGTTTAAGTCTTGATTATGCAAAGTTATAATGCAAAAATGGTTCCAAAAGCTTCAAGAAACTAGTGTTACCATGCTAAATTGATTACAAGCCAAGCCAAGCCAAAATCTAGAGGTGCCAAGGAGATATGGAGGTAGCTAAGCTTCTATTGCCAATGACTTCATGAGCACAAGCTAAGCAAGCCACCACTACAAAGGCATTTGGAGCATCCAAGGAAGGTGAAATAATTATTATGTTTTCATTCCTTATTTTTTAGTTGTGTTTGTCATTTGATTTTGTTAACTAAGCTCTCCCTAGTGTCTAGGCCTAGATATGTTATGCTATTAGTGTGTTTATTTCATTTTGGAACTAACACCATACTAACCATTCTCTCTTGAGTCAAATTCCTAGAGCACACAATGGCATGCTCAGTGGGACTAGACATATCTCACACCTGAAGAAGATCATTTTACAACTCTAAAATATTTATTTAGACCCTTGAAAATCTTTCAAATTGATTTTCTAACTTTATTTTGCCATTTTTGTTTGCCACAGTTTTACACAGTAACTGACATCAGTAGGTAATACCAACATCTATTGCATAGCTTAACCGATGTTACTTGGGTAACTGACATCAATTAGCAAAATTAATAGTCATCAATTGTAATAATCGATGTCAATCACTATGTTTCTCCAAAAATACATACCTAAGAGCTATTTTTCCAAAGTTTATTATTTCAAAACAAAAAGAGCTTCAAAGCTAAAGGACATGCTAACATTTTTGTTGTAGGACCAAGCTAGATATTTGTTTAAAACATGTTTAAATCACCTTTTTCATGCTTAAAAATAAATTAGGAACCTTGTTTTGGGTGTTTAACAAAGAATTTAGATGTTTTTGATAAATATTTTCAAAGTTTTCAACTAAGACCAAGGGGTCAAATGAACACCACCAAATCTTTCATTTTGGGCTTAAAATTGGACACACTTGTCAATTTTGATTTATAATAGTTGTTTAGATCAAATCTTTGTTTGGAAAAAAGAGGAATGTTGTGTGTATGCTCTTCCATTTGTCCCCTATAGGGAACCCTTAGAATCAAAAACACCATTCTAATTGTAAATAGCCTAGTCCAAGGCTTAGAAATAAAGTCATCTAAAGCACTCCCCAAAAACTCATCAAAGTTTGGGTGACTGTGAAAATGACCCTAAAGTCTTTCTATTTCATGTTTTCTTTATTTTTATGCATCTTGGCTTGTGAGGGGGACTTCATCACCTCCCATAAGTTCTTTAGGGAATCTTTGACCTAGGGTTTCATCTCATGACATTGACTTCATTTGGCTCCTTTAGAGTTGCACATGGGACGTAGTGGCACTTTGGACATCACACTACACTGAGCAAACAACATGATGTAGTGGTTTCATAAAGGATTAGACATTTTTGTAACAAGCCAAGTGATATGAAACTAAAATCCATGTTTTTATTTTGAATTGTTTGATGTGAAAGTCATTGTGTAATTGATTCCCCTAGATCATTCGAAAACTTGTTAGATCTTAGACAAATCCCCACTTACCATAGAAGTATTGTTGGTGTAAGGTGTGCCTCAAGGTCCATGTCATAGTAATTTCACTTGAGAGAAGGTGGGGGTGTAAAAAACCTACTATATAATGTGCATTTACTTTTGGATGAACACTTAAAATCCTCTCAAATTATGTATATTGATAGATTCCAACAAAACCAAACAACCTTGTCAGTTTAGAATCTAAGAGTGATTAATTAGTGGTTCTTGTCCTAGATTAAAGTCTTGTTTGGAGTCAAAAATTGGTGTAAACAAATAATCCAAACTAAACGCATAGTCCAAATTTTCCTTTAAGCAAAGAGGCATTATGCTGCCCATGTGAGATCATCAATTTACCTTATTCAAAAATTCATCAAAAGCTTGAGAGTCATATCATCCACTTTGGCATAGTTATGTTGTCCAATTGAGTCTAGAACTTTACCAAAATTGTTTAAGTCCTTCACTTATAATCTAAATTCAGAATTGCACCTTTACAAAGTTCATAGGGTTGATGTGTTAAGTGGGTTCACCATTTGTACTAAACTTGAGGGAACTTAGGTTCAATTTCCCATTTGGCTTGAAGGCTATTTAAGACCCATAATCATTGTCATCACTTGATAGACATAAGTCATTTTGTGCACTTAATGTTATGGTGTTTAAGCTTATACACCATAACATTTTGAATCAAGAAAAGTCGTGTTATGCTATCAAAATTGTAGGAAAATGTCTTTTGTCTTAGAGAGTTTTTGAAAGAAACCTTTTTGTTACACCTTTTGGGTAGTATAGTATCATTACGCTACCCCAAAAAATCTCAAAAATTGTTTCATAGACCCTCTTGCATAGAGTTCCAAATTTGTTCCTATATTTTTCAGACCAATTCGAGTATAATTTTGTGATATTTTGTCTAAAATAGTTATACTGATCACCTTTGTCTAGCCTATTTGTCAAAATAACCAAGTTTTATACCATTATTTATGAGTAAATAAACTATTTATAAAGTGCCTTTTGTCTCATACCTTATACCTAGTTGATCAAGTTCATGTCCAAGAATTAAATGCATAGCATTTGTTAGAAGTGTTTCAAATCCGTTAGATTAAAACATCTATTTTCAAATTCTAGCTTTTGACACCATTTGGCCAAGAGTCCTAGTACATTCTTTGTTTGAGCCTAGCTTTTGATACCACATTTGGCCAAAAGACCTAGCAACTTTTAAATTCTTAGATTAGAGTGATTTGAAACACTTTGACCTTAAAGTTTGGAATTTTTATTTTTAGTCCATTTACTTGATTATCTTTGTGTGAATAGTGAAATGTTAGATATTTTATGCTAGCTTGTTTCCTCACAAATCTTTGCATAAACCTTTTGATCTTTTTGACAAATATAGACCAAGTTAAAGGCATAATTTGTTTTATATTATATCCTTTTTAGAGTTTGTAGAAATCTTTGACCTTTTATCACAAATCATTGACTATGGATCCCAACATCTATTCCTACACTCTTAGTGGGCTCATGTACAATCCAGGCATAAGTAATGTGGTGTCATAGGAAGAAATGGTGCAAGACCCCTATGTAGATAATATTGCTTATGAGATGGATTCTTATCCCTATTATAATACTTAATCAATGGTATAAAGCCAAGATCCATTGGCTAACTCTCTGGTTAACACACCACCTTATTTAAAATAAGACCAAGAGAAAACCACATAATACCTAGCTACAATACCTGTAGTGAACAAGCCAGTACTTCAACAGTCATATTCTACTAATACAACTTCCATGTATGATCAATTTTTGTTTTAATGACATTTATTAGAGAACAAAGATGAGATTTTGGTTAGAGCTATAGAGGTAGGGGCCAAGTTTCTAACAGACTTTCCCCATGAAAATTTACCAAGTCTAGTAAGAGTGCCCCACAATATCATTTATGATCAATAGGCTTCTTCTATAAATTCTATGGCTCTAGTCCAAACAACATATCAAGACTCCAATATATCTGATTGAGGCAAAAATATCATGGAAGATCACTTTAACCAAATGCAAATAATGTATCAAACCTACCTGAATCTAGCACAAGATTTCAATTAGATGAACATGGTAATTAAACCTCTTATTGACTTAGTTCCTTCAATATGAGTGTTGATAGAGTTAATTAGACAAGATAATATAAATTCTAACCCATTTGTACAAACCACTTTGATAGATAACTTGATGTATATGCCCATTATTAAAGAAGTGTCTTCAACCTCTACACAAAATAGTGAGCCAAATATAGTAGACAATGTGCAAACAACGTCTAATCTCAGTCAAAGTGGTACTAACGCATAAACAATTAGCCAAAAACATGTGCCTATAGTTAATCTTATGAATAGGTCATCATACTAGGAAATAGGAGTTTCTATGTCCCAACCTCAATCGACTACTTCCTCAAGTGTACAAACTATGGGATTAGGTAATCAAATGATGGCCAATGTCATGCCTCAATGATAGAATGTGATGAATCCTATTCCTCCTCAATAAGTAATGAGTAGTATATCACAATAATAGGCATAATCTAGTGTATCAACATAATAGAGGACAAACACATTACCACATCAATTAGGGGAAACTAATGTTCCATCTTGCCAGGTAACAACAAACATACCTCTTTAGTCATAGACTAATATACCAATTCAAAACTGAGAAATGACTAGTCAACAACATGTAAATATTAGTCAGGGATAGGTGCCAAATCTACAAGCTGATTTCACTTCCTCATAGGGACTCATGCATTAAAGAGGTCCCCATGTTTCTCAAGTTCTTACTAGACAACCATTAGTTCAAAATTTGCCACAAATCTAGAGACAGGGTCTTAGTTCACAAGTTACCACTCAACAACAAGGTTTGATTAGTTAGAAACATACCCCTTTTAAACCATAACAAGCATAGTATAGTTATATCCCTCTCTCTCAAACACAAAATTGTCTAAGTCAAACCTTTATTGCCAACCCAATCCATAATATCACACAACCGAATATGCAATTTCAAGTACATCCTAATCCATGTATGCATATTCTTGGTCCATTCCGCAACCAAACCAATGTACCCCAATAGGTATCTCCATCATACCCTGGTCAAAGTGTCCCACTTGTGACCTCCAAACCATTTATCTAAACCCAAATTCTCCCTCAAACCAATATTTCTTCCAATTTCCTATCCCAATAATTGCAATAGATGAAGGATGTAATTGCCTACCATTAAAGTTGGTAAATAGACTAAAAAGTTCAAATTGGATGACGTATGTTCCTATCCATTCAATATGGAGTATTTGCAAATACCATTTCCCCCAAGATACGAACCATTAAAATTTAATAAATACAAAGGGAAAGGTGACCCTAAGGCTTATTTGACCAAATTCTTCATCACATGTCAACTAGTGGCATATAGTGACATATACCTTTTTTTTTTTGTTTCCAAGGATCTTGGTTGGATAAGCCTTGGAGTGGTTTTTAAAGTTTCCCAAAAATTTAGTAATGGATTTTGATGATCTTTATGATAAGTTTGTGTAGAAATTTTCCTATAATCTTGAGCATGAGATTTCATTAATGGACTTAACATAAGCAAAGCAAAAAGATGGTGAGATTTTTGAAAGTTATTTATAGTGATGGAGAGCCCTTCCAAGCCATTTCACCCACAGATTACCATATAAACAATTAACCACTATGTTTACCCAAAATTTGCACAGTGAGATAACTTATCATCTAGAACTACAATGTGCACATATGTTCAAAGAGATCATTAATAAAGGCTTGTTGATCAAGTGAGCACTCATCAATAAATGAGTCATCAAGCTTATTTTAACTAATCAAAATCAAGGTACTAATCATGGAAATGACCAACATCCCATTCAAGTGCCAACATTGTAACCAGCCCAGGCCAATCACCATGAAAGATCAAAGTAATTCAACCATAATAAGAATGTTATGGGAAATGGAGTAATCAAGTCCTACCATGTCAAAATGGTGAAAAAATCATCTATATCACCTTTTTAGCTTACTCCTACTTTACTAGTGATGTAAGTACAACAACCAAAACCTATACAATAAATACAACAATCATTACCATTACGAACCCCTCTTCCTAAGAGAACCATGCCTACACAATGTGTCTTTAGTGACCTAAGACAACCTATTGAATCGATATTTCATATTATTTCTACCTCTAATCTAATTAGTTGGCCTATACCAAAACATTATCCACAAGGCATTCCTTATCTTAATTGGTACTGCGAAAATGAATTCTATGACTATCATCGAGTCAATGGGCATAATCTATGAAGATGTGTCCAAATCAAGCATTTAAATGAGAATATGTTGGAGAATGGGGAGATAACATTGGATAATGGTGCTTCCACTTCTAATCAAACTCTTGGGATTTATAAAAACTCTTTTCCCTAACATAACAATCAGCCACAACAATAATGGCTAGTGCATCAACAAAATCAACATCAAAGGCCAAACCAATAGAATCAAAAAAATTAGTAGTAAAACCCACAATGATAGAAAAATAGACAAAACCAAGGTTAGAATAATAAAAACCAAAAAACATACCATGAAGTTTCACATGACTACAATATGGTTTTAGGTCATGTTGTAGGGGATAGTGTTAATACCATCTCCATTAATCTTAGATCAAACACTAATCAGCCTAGACCATTGCTAAACAATACTATTCAACCAAATTACATGTATAATCCTTCTTTGACCTAGAAGTGTATATAGGCAAACCAAAAAACTAGGAATTTCCCTTTTGGACCTTATATCAACAACTCAATCTTTCCATGTGACCACATGCAAGTACACCGACAACTAAGACTTGTCCTATCTAGTCTCACACCATTTCCAACATTGGTTAACAATAATGGTCCAGTATTTAATCTTGATTGTGTAATCACAACTCAGAGGTCAAAGATTACTATCCTAGGCCCATAACCACCTACCATTTTGCCTATCATCTAACCAACCATTTAACCTCAGAATAAACCATTCACTACTGACCAAGATAAGAAGTTTGATATTGTGGAACAATTGCAAAAGACACCAGCACAAATTTTTATTTTAGATTTACTAAAAATTTCAATAATCCATAAAAACATCTTGAATCAGTTTTTGACCCAATTCACTATTTATAGTGACATATCCCTTGATAAATTTAAAGCTTTGGTTGGACACCTAGCTCTAGCCCAAAAATTCACATTCAACCAAAGCGATATGTCTTCACTTGGCCCACTCCATAATAATCTATTATACATAAAGGTTTAAATAATATGGAATAAAGTGAAATGTGTCCTTATAGACAATAAGTCTGGCCTCAACATAGTGTCTCTAAAGCTCATCAAGCTTCTTAGGTACACAATGGTAAATCTCCAGCCATAAACAATAACTATCAAAGCCTATGATAATTAGGAAAGAGAATCATAAGATGCTATTAGTTTGTCAATTACAATTGGGCCTTTGACCCATGATACACTTTGTCATGTACTTGATCTTGAGTTATCATACAATATGCTTCTAGGTAGGCCTTGGTTACATGAGATTCGTATAGTCCCGTCAATGATGCACCAATGTATCAAGTTTTCCCACTTAGGGATGGAAGTGAATATTCCAAGAGATTTACATCCATATGAACACTGCAAGCATCTTGAGGCTAAATTTGAAAGCTACAATTATCAATATGGAATGAATCCAAGTTCCAAGTAGGATAAAGGAAAAAATATACTTATTGATCCCTCATTAGATAATTACATAGATCCTAATACCTTGGATTCCATTTCACACATGCCACCTCCTGAAGCTTCTAATCATTTCACCATTTTAGATAATGAATCAGGAGAGTATGTGACCCATAATACATTTCATATTACCAATCTTCCTTAGGATTCAAAAACCTTTGGGTGACCTAAAGTCACTCCATATATGTATTGGAAACAAAAGAACAAAGATAAGGGACCTATCACATTTGTACCAGCATCTAGCCTAGAACCTGACCCTCTTAAAGGGGATGAATCAAGGTTATACAATAACAACTAAGATGATTTTTATAAAATTGCAAAGTATCTTATTCCCAATAAGATCATGGAACATCAAAATTATGAAGGAAGAGGCCTTAGACCAAATAAGTAAAGAATTATCGAACTAATTTCCATGACTAAGTATGAAAAACCTTATGGATTTAGATTTAAACCAACTGGGGGTGACCCCACATATAATATTCAAACTCCATCACCAACAACTAGTGATGATGATGTCGAAAACAAAGTAGAGTCTGATCATAGCCTCACCTTGGATAACCTAGCTAAAACCAACCTATTTGATACCAATGCCATTTTTACCCTTACCTTGGTCATTCATCATAATCCATTGCCATTATATTATCCCCAATTGATATATTGGGACCAATAAGAATCCAATCTATCAATTGATGAGTTCTAGAATGATGAGGCATTCTATGATTTCTTAAGCCTTAGAGATAATGTTCCATTGGGAAATCACAAATTAGGATTTCTAATCACATTGGATCCTGTAGCCTATTTTGGAGAGCGAGTGAATACCCTTAGCCAAAAATAAATAAGTAAAACATTGAGGTCCCAAAGTGAAAACCTCTTTGAGGTACTTTCTAACTAGGAAAAAAGTAAAGATAAATGCTGGTCTAGTGGTGAAAACCTATTTTAGGCACCATTAGATGGGTGTGTTCATTCTTTTTCAAATTTAGATCAGGGGACCACCAACGATGAACTTGACTATGGATCTGAGTTTAGCTTTGAGCAATAAGTATTTGATCAAATTCTCCAAGATTTTTTGACTATTTTTATTACATAGCTAGATCTCCCATTAGGGGACTTAGATTCATCATGCCTAGGATAAGTTGAACAATAAGTCCTAATGGAGGACCCTGACATAATTCAATAGTTTAAGTCATTGCCTACTATCTTAGAAGATAGTTCAACCCTTCTAGTTGAATCTACAATAGAGGTCAATATCAGAACTCTATCAAACCTAAAATGGATAAAATTAGGAGCATCCCTCACTAAGGATGAATGTGATGTCTTTATAACTTTGTTGAGAGAATTTGTAGATATATTTGCATGGGCCTATTCTGACATGCCAAGTTTAGACACTACCTTGGTTCTACACCATCTTGTGGTTAATCCTAATGCCAAAATAGTAAAACAAAAGTTACGTAAGATTAATCCTTGCATTACTATATTGGTAAAGAAAGAGTTGGAAATAATCTTAGAATTGGGATATATCTAATCCATTGACTACTCATAATGGATCTCTAATGTGGTCCCTGTTAGTAAAAAGCCTGAAAGGATCATACTTTATACTAATTTTTGAGACATTGAAAAAGATTGTCCTAAAAATGATTTTCCCTTGCCTAATATTGACATGATATTCAACTCCACTATAGGTTTTGAAATGATTTCACTGATGGATGGATTTTTAGGATACAACCAAATCAAAACAACACTAGAAGACCAACATAAAACAATGTTCACCATTATATGGGGAACATTTTGTTATCAGGTGATGCCATTTGGCCTTAATAATGATGGAGATACATATCAAAGGGCCATGCCTATCATATTCTATGATATGATGCATGATATTGTTGAAGACTATGTTGATGACATATTAGGAAAATCCAAAACTAGGGCCAACCATTCAGCAATGCTACATAAGATATTTGAAAGATTACAAGAGTACAAGGTTAGAATCAATCCAAATAAATGTGTGTTTGGTGTAACTTTAGGAAAATTACTTGGCTTCATCATGTCTCATAGAGGTATTAAATTTGATCTAGCTAAAGTCCATGCTATAATTGAGATGCCACCACCAACTAATTTGAAGCAACTTTATAGTTTGTAGGGTAAGATCTAGTCAATTTGATGCTTCATATCTCAGTTAATAGACAAGTATCATCCATTTACACACCTTTTGAATAAAGGAATTGCATTTCATTGGGATGATCACTACCAAACAACTTTTCAACAACTCAAAGACTATCTTGTTAATCTACCTATTTTATTACCTCCTGTGCTAAGAAAGCCATTCTTGTTATACCTATCAGCTACCAACCATGCTTTGGGGGCACTCTAGGCTCAACATGATGAAAATGGAAATGAGCATGTCATATACTACCTAAGCCATACCTTGGTTACATATGAACATAATTATGCACCTATTGAAAAAACTTATTTGGCCATGGTTTTTGTAGCTCAAAAACTATGCCACTAAATGTTGAATAATAAAACCATGGTCATTTCAAAAGTAGATCTACTCAAGTATCTACTATCTAAAATAACTTTACAAGGTAGAATGTCTAAATGAATCATGCTTCTCATTGAGTTTGACATATAGTATGTCAATCAGAAGGCAATCAAGGGACACGTTCTTATAGATCAATTTGCTGAAGCACCTCTCATAGACACATAACCACTCACATTTCAATTTCCTGATGAATACATAATGAATGTCATTAACACACCCCTTGAGGAGTATCCCTAGAAATTATATTTTGATGGTTCATTTACTACACATGGATTGGGGGTAGGCTGATTTTTTATTACATCATAGGGGGATATAATCCCTAAATCATTTAGAATTAGCTTTCCTTATACAAACAACATGGTCGATTATGAAGCACTTATTGTAGGATTTTGATAAGCAGTACATTAGAACATATCTCATCTTCAATTTTATGGTGATTCTCAGTTAATCATTAATTAGGTCACAGATCTTTTTTAGACCAAAGATGATAAGTTGGTTCCATATAAGGCCATGGTTGACACTCTTAAGCAATAAATTACCAATATTCAGTTTAAGCACATACAAAGATCTAGTAACAAAACTACAAATTCTATGGCTACTATTATCTCTCTAATTTGGAAAATAGATAAAGCTAGAGAATATTAGTTCTTCATCAAGAATTTGTCAGCATCAACTCATGAACCTTGAATCATTGCCATGATTTGTGATATTATTGGTCCTAATTCTATCTGGCACTCAGACCTTTACAATTAACTTCAAGACCAAGTTTTGCCACCTAACTTGTCTCAAAAATAAACCAAAGCCTTCACTCTTCATTCCACTCATTATACTTTACTTGGATCTAACCTTTACCATCATAGTTTTGATGAAACTCTACTTCATTGTTTAACTTTGGTAGACTCTATGCTAGTGTTAAGAGAAGTTCATGAAGGAGTATGTGGAACTCATTCTAGAGGGGTAGTCTTATCCGAAAATATTTTGTGTATTGGTTATTATTGGCCCACAATGGACGTAGATGCCACTGCATATGTAAAAAAGTGTGACAAATGTCAATGGCATGCTAATCTGATTCATGCCCTAGCAAAAAATTTGAAACTGATGTTGACACCATGGCCATTTTCTACATGGGGACTTGACCTCATTGGGAAGATTAACCCCACTTCATATAATGGCCATAAACATATCCTTACTGCCATAGAGTATTTCACTAAGTGGGTTGAAGCTATACCCCTCACTTACATGACTAGAAAGCAAATTTATAAATTCATTTTCGACCATCTCATTTGCCACAATGGTATCCCCTCTAACATTATATTTGATAATGGAGGATCATTAAAAAACAAGGATGTAGACCAGTTGTGTACTGAATATAACATCACATAACATTTTTATACAACATATTACCCTCAAGGTAATGGCTAAGCTAAGGCATCCAATAAAATAATTGTTAACATTCTCAAAAATATTGTTAATGATGCTAGTCATGATTGGCACCTCCAAATATTCCTTGCCCTTTGGGCATACCATACCAATCATTGTACCCCCACAAGAGCCATTCCATACTCACTTTTTTATGGTACTGAATCCATCCTTCCCATTGAGGTTGAATTATCTTCACTACTCATCTCTTTCAAGTATGTCCTGGATGATCATGACTATCGAGTAGCTCACCTAGAAGAGCTAGATCTACTTGATGAAAAATGCACAGTCACGCTCAACAATCTTTAAGCATATCAGAACCAACTCAAAGGCCACTATAATTAAAATGTTAAGTATAGAACATTTTAACTTGGTGATATTTTTCTTAAAGAAAACTAAAAGAATACCATAGTTGAGAAGAATCATAAAGGGAAATTTAAACCAAACTAGATAGGGCCTTTCATCATCACTACAGATTATGGATCAGGAGCATCCAGGCTTTCCACACCAGATAATGATGAACTTCTAGAGCTAATGAATATTATTCACCTCAAGTGGTACTATGTTTGAGTGCTAAGGTGTATTATTTGTAAGGGCCATTTTATTTATGCCATTTTATCAATATTCTTTTTTATGTAAATACCATCCTTATCCATTCTCTTCATCATATCCACTTTCTACTTCTGATCTTTCGACCTAGTGTGTTCTAAAGCCTAGCCCATTTGACCTAGGGTTTTGTCATTCAACATCAAGGTATTTGATTAGTTTCATTAGTTAGTTTAAGACTTTAGATAGAGATCATATTTTGGGATAATGTGATAGAAGTTTTGACAGTTGTATCCTTCGTTTGTTATTCCTTTTTTACCATCGGTCTTGATACTAATTATAACCACATGTGGGAAAATTAGTACCATTAATCTATGAAATTGTGTCTTAGTTATAACCACCTATGGACAAACTAAGGGCAACATTAAGCCTTGATGTACCAATTTACCACTTCTTATGTCATACTATGACTTTTTACCAACTATGCTTGTCTTGTTTGAATTGACTGCTACATGAGTCAAATTCCTCTATTGTAAAGGTAGAACTATAGTGACTTGAGGTACTACTCTAGGAATATGTAGGTAGAACTCGATACTTGTTGAGTTTAACTCAGTCACCCTTTTCCCCATGCTATCACCATTTTACAAGCAACCTAAGCCATGATCTCACCATTTTATGAGTAACCTAAGCCATGCTCTCACCATTTTACAAGCAACCTAAGTTTGAATGCTCTCACCATTTTATGAGCTTAAACTATTTGGTGTCTCATCATTCTTGATCGAGTTGAGATATTTAAAAAATTCCAAAAACATTTGTAAAAGCATTAGAAAAGAACAAAAACATTGACCACTTCTATGCCTTTAGGATTCTTGGAACCCTTACTAAGTTACAAGAAAATCACTTGTCATTTAGTTTCCCCATCCTTTTGGCCTTTTTCTCTCATGTACTTTCCATTTTTCAAGACTATTACTCTTCTTCTATCACATCCATTCTATTTGTTTTCCTCACTTATCACATTCTTCCCATTCCCTGGGAGAACTACATTTGGCCTAAAGTCTTTTATTGGATATTACATCCATGGAACTATGTAGGTAGCATCCACTTGCGTAGTACATATGAAGATAGCTTGGCCACCCCATTACTTTTCTTTTATTCCCCCATTTTGTTTATTTTTTAAGTTGTCACCTATTTTTTAGGGTCAATATTCATAGGGTTTTTACTGCATTATTTATTTATCTGCCTATTTATTTACTTTTAACACTGTTGTCTTGATTCAATTTATATGTGTTCATTGGGTGATTCCTTGCCCACACTTATACTTGAATCCATCCATATTCATATGGTTACATTGTCATCATGGTTTATATTATTGGTGTATTGTTTTCTATTGAGTATTAGATTATGGGAGTTAGTCCTCATGCATATTTTGACCAAGTCCTCATGATGTTATACCATGATGCCTACCGACACGTGCTACAATAAATCTCAACTTCAAGAAGTCTTTTTAGAAATGGCAACATCTCCTCAATACTGACATCTTGATTCACTCCCAATCATATCCCAAATAGAGTAATTAACCACAATTTTTTTTAACCTTTATTAGTTCAAATAAGCATCTCCCTACTATTAGGTTGTTCCAATTCAGCATTAGCCTCTATGTTAAGTTATCATCCTCGACCAATTTTATCATGTTTTCCATAATTGAGGTCCAGTGATTATAACCACCTATGGGAAAATCATTGTACACCATCCCACCTAGATTTCTCAGTGATTATAACCACCTTTGGGCAAATCATTATGTTGTCACCACTTTAATTTTTTTGCCTATGTAGGGGCATGTTATTATAGTTTTTGTCCATCCTAACTAGGGCAGCTCCATCTTCTCAATGATTATAAATACCTTTGGGCAAACCATTATGTTATCATACCACATTACCACTATCAGGGTACAATGTTTATAACCACCTTTGGGTAAACCATTGTGCACCATATCACTTGCATTCTCAATGATTTTGAATAAATTTTAGTATCATTATGTTTTCACCCCATCATCCTTCCTTTCTTGATTTCCCTTATTTCACTTCTTTCTTTTCAAGGGACCATTTACTGACGTACTTATGCCAACCATTCCCTCGAGGGGGCATCTTACAGTTAGTTTATCATCATTTTAGTTGTAGGCATACAAGAACTATTAATTATTTGAGAATATGTTACTATTATTATATATTTTAATACCTTCCCAAATAGGGGCAAATTTTAGACACCTAAATTTAGCCACCGATAACCCCCAATCAAGGTTTTGGCCAATATCCACTCAAAATGCATAATTTGGCCTAAAAACACTAAAACATGATAAATGATGTGAAAATAACATATTAAAGTGCCAATTTTGGCTAGGGTATCCCTAAATGGGGTAATGCAATTTATGGTCTAGTTAAATTTGATTAGATCATTCTGAGTCAAAATGCCAATTTTGTACCTAGGTGGTCTGGATTGCTCTTTCCTATCAAATCTTCTACACAAGATGCATTCCTTTGTTATTTATTGTTTGTAAATTACTAAATGGGAATATGGTTCCAACACATCTAATAGTGCCTTCCAATTCTAATCTAATCAAAATTTAGACCAATAATAAGGCATTCTGATCAATCTGAGTAATTTGTGCACAAAGTGCTTAATCATGCTTAAGAGATAATTAACCCAAATCAAGGCCTAATAAAAAATTCCATGGAAACTTGTTGAATACTTATTTTTGTAAATGAATATTGAATATCTACATCATCAAGTGACGTCATTTCTTGGGAAGACATCCCTAGGCCATAAATGCCACAAATATCAAGATTCATGCCCTCCATGACTCATCAGTGCCTTCCATGATGCCCTCCATGACTATTAATTTCCCCTTATTCCAATTCCATGATGAAGATAACTAAAAACTTAATTTAAAAAATTTAATTAATCCTCAACCACACATCTCAATCTTGAGATGGATGGTTCAGGTTGATTTTAGACATTATCAAAAATCTATAAATAGAGAGGCCATGAACATCATTTTTAAGTCTTGATTATGCAAATTTATAATGCATAAATGGTTCCAAAATTTATAATGAACATCATTTTTGAGGCCATGAACATCATAATATGGTTTGACAAATGTGATACAAATCCATTTGAAATACAAGTAAAAATCAATTCCATTACTAAAATATGTTATTATCTTATTATGTTTCCCATTTATGAGAATGTAAATTGATTCAATATGGTTTGAGTTACAATTGTAGATCTTAAATATTACTTATAATGTATGGGTCATGTGAATTTAATATTAATAACAAATAATGTGGATATCATAATGTGATTGTGTGCGCCTTTGTGTAAAGTTATTCAAAGAGACTAATGCATACAAATGTTGAACAATGTTCATATAATTTATAAACTAGATGTTATTTCATTTGGATATCAATACATATATATTTATGTATATATATATGTGAGAATCTACATATAAATAAATATATAGGTATGCTTAAAGGTAATTATATGTGCTTAAATTTATCAAATACATTTGGTGAAAATAATGGTGTAAATGTCTTAAATGGAAAAATTGGAATTAGTGTAAATTAATTAAGATATTTTCATGTTTATAACTCTTATCTCTTGCATAAAAGTATAAAATAATATAATAATACATGTAAGGATCCTTGATATTATGATAATCATGAACTATTCTCCAAAGATTTTTAATCAGAAGTAGAAATGATCATGAGGCTAAATGATAGTTATGGGTATGCTTGTTACTTATTTAAAGAGGAATTCAATCTATTTGTTGCATTGGATGAAACTATTAATGGTTATTTTTAATGTTATCATTTAATGACCTGGTAGGGTAGATCATATGAGAGATATGATTGGAAATAATACAAGTGTCTTGGGCATGGATACTGATGAGTTCCATTCATATTTATTCTATAATGAGATCACAATCTTATCTTCAATGTGAAGATTTGTTAATTATTTTTAGTCAGACTCATGTTTAGATTTAAATCTTGAGGATCTTGGTTGGTATTAGACTAGTACCTCAATCAGGGATGGTTATTGGGACCAGTTAAATCAATTAGTGTTTTTCATAAATATCAGATCAATCACAGGGAATTATTATAATTATGAAGTATTTTATTATGCTATGTACTTGAAATCCATAGGGTATATTTAAGGACTAGACTTCATGTAGACACATTAGTGTTTTCTAAAACTTGACACTAACATGTAGTTGAAAATTTAAAATGGATCGATCCTTTTTAGATTAATTCACATCTATAAGGATATTATGTATGTTGCTGTATAAACATGTTGAATTAATTTGTTTCAATCCTTGAGCTAGTTTCTATTGGCCATTGTTATATAATGTGGGCATAATAAATATTTTTCTAAGTTTTAAGTTTTCTAGAAAATTGGAGGTTATGACATAAAAATGTGGAGCAAACAAAGAAACAATAAGAAATTAGTGAAGATCATGATAAGTATCATGAGAATGAACTATCCTAGCATGAAAACAACAAAACTTATCACTATTGTACCTTATTGGATGAGGTTTGTAAGGATCAAAGCTCATGGGTTTATGGGGTGGTGATTTTTTATTAAGTTATTTTAGACTCAAGGGATGGTGGGTTGGGTTAAACTTGGTTTAATTGGATGCTCAATTTTGAGGTTAAGGAGGCCTAGATAAATCCATATTATGATAAAATGATTGGAAATCTTCCCTAGTAGTTGTTTGAGGTGATTCAAATTGACTCATAATAAAGTCTTAACTTTTTTCTTGGTCTAAGGCTTCTTCTAAAGCTTTATGGGGAAACATACAAACTTTGTATTGAAGAGGATATTTAAGAGTAGTTACACAATTTTTTAAAATATTATCATCACTAATGTTATTATATGATTTATGATCTAGAGACTTCCATCATTTTATGAAAGGGTGAGAAAATTTGTTAGGTAGATGATTAGCATTGATGAAGTGGATAACATTGTTTTTAGGAAGATCATTTTATTGAAATTATTTAAATAAATAATTGACTCAATTCTCTAGTTGTAAGATGGAATGTTGAGGGAGTTTATTTTAATGTTCAATTACATCATAAATAAAGGTTTTGGATAACATCTTATTAATAGCAAAGGTGTTGGTTTGGACCCATTACTTATAGAGATTACCAAAATATTTAAGAAAAATAGTTAGGTCCTTAGTTTCATCATATGTAATAGTTGGATAAATGTTTCCAATATATATGGATATAATTAATTGAGTTAAAATTTCATTTTGAAGATGTTGAAGATTTTATAAACAAAGGAGGTTGAAGGATGATATTCCCATTGGCATCTCTAAGAGGAAAAGGGATACCATTTTAATTTGGTTGAGTCATGATGACTTAAGGTGGTTGAATATCCATTTTTAATATATGAGCTTGCATTCACATCATTTTATTACTATGAGTGATTTGTAAATTGGTCATTTTTTGAAGTATTTGATCAAGGAGTTGAGTAGTATCAATGGGAGGAGTAGTATTTTTGGGTGGATGAGTATTTTTGGGTGAAGGAGGATTATTATTTTGAGGAGATGTTATTCAATCCAAAATGATACTCCTAATACCCTTATGAAGTTAATTTCCAGAGAGAGGAAGGTTGAGGACAATAAGATATTTTCATCCTCTATTTTAGGATTGGTAGTTAGATCAATCTAGGGCACAATTATAGGTATGTATTTCCATGATGTATCCTTGTTTAAATATCATCTAGGAGAGGTGACTACCACCACCAAAATGTCACTATTATGTTTGAATATAAATCTTGTTTGCTTAAACTTTATCCTAAACTGCTATCATATTATTAGATTACTCCAAGATATTTAAACATACAACACTACATGAAAACCCTAAAATTAGGTGAGAGAAAGATTGCCACAACACAAGTTACATCAAATGAATAAAAATATTCATTAAAATATTGGCCAAAAATTACAAAGGAGGTACATTATATAGTGAGGGATTAGGTCACCAAAAAGGTAATAACTCAACTCATAATTAGAAAACACATTAAGTGTATCTCCCATAATGACCTTAACAAACCTAATCAAGATGAATAACAAATGTGTAGGTAAAACTAAAAGTAGGAAAAATCTGACACTAACACCCCTTGAAGTATAGCTTAGGTGGGTAGAATAATTAGGTCCTGACAATGAAGCCTAATGAGGTACCTAAGTAAAATGTAAATCCCATAAAGCAAAGAAATAGAGAAAACCCATAGGACAAAACTCATCCCTTAAAAGAGATAAAGGAATATAAGGGGGGGGGGATAAAAATTCCCACTAGAGTCTAAAACTATATGTACCCATTGAGTATCCTAAAACATAGTTCTCTGGAGTGATTATGGATTAGAAGTAGATGTAGCAAAGAGTGGATCACCTTGGAATTGTTAATGAGTCTATCATGTGCTTGATGGATCTTCAACCAAGTTATGATTCATATACAAGGAAATATTCTCCTCATGTAATGTAGGAGGGAAAACTACTCTATGTAATGATGGTATAATGGGAGAAGAAACAACAAGGAATATTGAATACCTTGAAACTATGGAATAGACTACCTGATATGTCTTTGTTTAGTATACCTATTCCTTGTAATGTCTGAAGTGGATCAAAGGTAAGTTGATTAGGAATTAAATATTAAAAATTTGGAAGGTGAAAAGGATATGGTGGAGGTGTTCCATAATCATTACTATATTCATTTTTATTATAATAAGAATAATCAATATCAGAAGTGTGCTTAGGATCAAAAATGACATTAAGTTCAGGTGAGTCCAAAGAAGAAAAATATGAAGGAGAGTTAGGAGTAAATTGGGAAAGTTATATAATTGAGTCTAATGATTTACCATTCCTTCTACCAATATAGGATTATAATGTAACTCTTTAATACACACCGAATCTAGAGTGAACTTAACTCACATACTCAGACCAAGGTGAGTGGTCTAGTAAAATGATAAGAGCTTAGTTGAAATTAAGGGAACACTTAGATCATTATTGAATGTTCCACCAATCACTTTAATAGACCTCTCTTGAGAACCTTTTTACAAATTTCATCATCCAATTCTATAGAGGACATGTCACATGGTTTCAAAGAATTGAACTCTATTTATGAAGAGGCTATGTGATGTGAAGCACCAAAGTCAATGACCCATGTAGGAGTCATAGGTAAAACTATAACTATGGCTTTACCCTTTACTTTACCATTAATATTCTCTTTTTCATTTTATTTACCATTATAATTTTCCTTAGAGGATTCATGGGTTGATGAATTCTAATTGGTAGAATCAGGGACACTGATATTGTGCTTATCGAGCATCTTAGTTAGTTGGTCAATCTGCTTCTTTAAACATTTGATTTTATCATGATTTACTAAGGAAAAAACAAATTTTATCTAATTTTTATTAGGATTAATACTAGAGGAAGAGGTCTCATTTTTTTATTTGTAGGTGGGAGGATTTTCATCCTTCTCATGATCTTTTTTTAATGTTTCTTCTATCTATTATTTGAAGCCTTTTCTTTCTTAGCAAAAACTGCTTGAGATTTTGAGGAATTCACTATGCCCATATGTATCAACTTATATTTCTCTTGAGTCAATTAAAAAATAAGGTATATATATAATGAATCTTCCATGTATCTCCAAGATCAATTTTTATGGCATGGAAAGTGGACACAAATACATAATAGTCTAAACCTAGTTTGGAGAGTATAGACAAAACAAGTTAATCATCTTTCTTATCTATTCCACATTATTTTGAATAGAACCTCAGAGATTTGAAATTAGTGAAGACATGATTTAGTGTGTCAAAGTCACCTAAGATCAAACTGATGAGCTCATTCTCTAGTTCATGACCTCTCATAACATTTTACTTCCTAAAGAGTTTTTCTAATATGGTCCATACTTCATTTAGTATTTTAGAAGATTCAATGTGAAAATGTAAGTAAATAAAAATAGAAAAAACTAAGACAACCATGTGTTTAATCACATTTATTAATCTACATATTTTTATCTACATCTACTATAAGTTTAATTTCATCATTCATAGATATCCTATAGAAATCTTATTTTCTTAGAGCAAGTAACATGTTGTTTTTCCATTCATGATAATTGAATGCTATAAGAGGTGGAAATGACCAAAAATCCATGATGAAAGAAAACAGGTTGTTAGATAAATTAAATAATAAATGTATAAAAAAAAGTACACAACACTACATAGTATCCCCTTATAAATATTAGAGTGACCTCCCTTAAGTTACAAATACAAACATGCTCGTATAGATGTCAGACACAACTAATAATGCATCTTGTGTAATTTGTGTGTAAGTATGAAATAATTAGATGGGTGTTGGGATCAACACATAATGCATCCAAGAGTGTAAAATAGTTATTTTGGAGATATTGGACCTAAGATTACCACCAATGTGCAGAGCATAAAAAAATTAATTTTAAAGAAGATGACATTCAAATCCAAGTTATCGATCAAAAGTTATAGCCATTTGAAAATCTAAGCTCACATAAAAAATTTGGGTAGAAATAGTGGTGGAAAATATTTTGAATCAACTTCCCCCAAAAAAACTTGAGGAGCTTTGGAGCAAAGCTTGAATTTTTTTTGAATTAATTTCATCACAAAAAAATTAAGGCCCTTTGGAGTAAAATTTAAACACTTTTGGGTTGAAAGTGACCAAGGGTATTTCCCATATGAATACAGGATAAGGTCTAAGTTGGGCGTTCCCCCCTCTTTTGATTGATGGGGGAGTGACATCAACCAAAAATACACCACTTTATCAAATTAATAGTGTTACACTTCATGTCATTAAATTTGATGTCCTCTAGATCATCCTCAGAGTTTTTTCCATCCTTAGAAGTTTTTTAGGTTTTTGAGAGTTATTGTAGTGGAGTTTTGGAGGGTGGATGTAGTGTGCCCCTTTATAATTACCAAAAATACTTAAATTTTTGGTTGTGCCAAGGTTTATCTAGGTATAATAGTTCCAAGGTTTTAGTGGGTTCTAGTATTGTCAGGGTCTAAAAGGTTTGGAAAATGCTGGGGTTTTGGTGGGTTTAAATAGTGTTGGGGTTTCAAAAAGTTTTGATAGTATAACTATACACATAAAAGGTAGGATGGTATCTTATAGGTGTTGGGTTTGATGACTGCTCTCACAGTCCAAATCATATGCTAGAATGTTAAATGATCCCATACTCAAAAATAATGGTGTCAAAAATGTTAACTTTTCCTATAATTAGAAATCTTGATGCTGAAGATTTTGATTGTTCCCATAGTAGAAAAGCTTAATGAATGTAAAATATCCTTGAAGATTTGATTTAGCATGCATGGACATATTTTTGACCAAGTCTAAAATATTCAAATCTAGTAAGGGTATGAAAATGTTGTCAAAGACCCATCAAGGATCTCAAAAAACTTAGAAAAACCTAGAAAGGTTTTACCTTGGAGAACTTAACTATATAGATTTATGCAAAATCACTAATAAAGCCTTGAAACCCTCTAAAATAGCCAAAATTAATTATTGTAAAACTAGGCCATGTTTTCAACTAATCTGAGGGTTTTGGCACCTTATAAATCTAATGACATTAACTATTTTATGATTTGAGACTCTAGTTGTATAGTTTGATTGAATTTTCATGAAACCCCACCAAAGCTATGAAAACCAAAAAATAAAGAAAACATGTAGGATACATGTAAGATATATCTCACCAAGGATCTTCAAAAATGAAAAATCATCATTAGATCAAAGTTATAATACCATGCCAAATTACTCCAAGATATCTAAATGTCCAAAATTGCATGAAAACCCTAAAATTATGTGAGATCAAAATTGCCAAAATGCAAGTTACATCAAATGCATCAAAATCTTCATTAAAAGATTGGCCAAAAAGTACAAAGGAGGTACATTATATAATGAGAACTTAGGTCAACAAAAAGGTAAAAACTCAACTCACAATGAGAACTTAGGTCACCAAAAAGGTAAAAACTCAACTCGCAATGAGAAAACACATTAAGTGTATTTACCCTAATGACCTTAACAACCCTAAGCAAGTTGACTAACAATTGTGTAGGTAAAATTGAAAGGGGAAAAAGCCTACACTAACACATATTTTTGTTTACCAATTTTTAAAGTAAGGGAAGTGGATTTTAGTTTTAAAAAACATTAAAAAGAGGGGAAAATGGATGGTAGAAAAGAGGATTTATAATTGTGAGAATGGTAATGCTTTAAGAGCTAAAATATGCCAAGTTACAATTATACCACAATGTGCCTAGTTTAGTAATTACATGAACTTAGTTATCCAGTAGGCAAGATTCAAAGGACATAAACTTAAATGCCTAATTTTGAAATTATTTACTAAATAAAAACACCTAAAAATTCCTATAGCAAACTACACACATGACTTTTAAATTACTTTATAGCTGTAAACACATAAAACAAATATGTTTTTAAGCCAATAAAAATAACTTAAAAACAAACTATATTAACATAAGCACAAGATAATTAAGACATTAATTAAGTAATAAATCATATCATCAATTTCTCAGGATAGGCATAAAATCTAAATGAGAAACTATGGAAAATATTCCCAAGCAAGAAGATAAAGTGAAAATAAGCAAAATTATTATATTGTAGTTTTAATATAGTTTCTTTACACACAATGTCAACTCTTAAAAAGGGAAAATAATTTCCCTTATATAGATAAAATTTCCATGAAGTTTGAATAGCCCACTAATAGGGTATTTATAATATTCAATGATGATTGGGGAATGTGGTTGAGATTTTGATAGATTCATTGATAGATTTCCAACTCGAGCATGATTGTAGTTAGAGGCCATGGCTATTAAAGGCTGAAATTTATCTTTTATTTTCATTACCTCTCATTGAAACTTTGCCATATGCATTCCATGTGATGAATCATGCCATGTTGACTACTTTGCATTCAATTTTGGGATTTAGTTGCAATTAGATTCAAATATTGGTGGCAAATTGTCATTGAGATTTTCATTCCACCATGCCTTATGTAATTTTTTATATTTAATGTAGAGAGTGATTTAATTCACACACTAATCCCAACTTGATCTATCGAGTCCCTAGATTGGATTGGAAGCTTAATTACATTAAGTTCACAAGATTATGTCTAGTATAGACCTGATTTCCACCCCTTTTTGGATTAATTCTATTAGTTAGATTTACGTTTCCAACCATTTTTTAGATCAGACTCCCTACCCTATTGATTCATTGGTTTGATGGATTTTAAATGATATATGATCATAAATTTTAGGCCTAATGTTATTTTTGACATCATTTTTAGCATGTTCTTTATTGGTAGGTCTTGCCACATGTCTTCTGCCTACTCAATCGTTACTCAACCTTGGTTTAAATATGCATTGATTATACCTTTGTCATGATATAATAAGATGTTGTCATGTGGTGACATCCCACTAACTCAGAGCTTAGATGTGTTATAAAATAACATGGACCACCCCCAAACTATAAAGTAGTAGGATGTTACCACGTGGCAACATCCCACTAACTTGAAGGCCTAGAGGTTTGATTGATGTATAAACTACCCCAAGACTATAGAGTAGTGGGATGTTATCATGTGGTGACATCCTACTAACCCATAAGCCTAAAGGTTATATTTATTTATAGACCACCTCAAGACTATAGATTAGAGGGATGTTGTCATGTGGAAACATCCCACTAACCTAAAGGCATGATGATTTTTAACGAAATGACTAAGTCCAATATCCCCCTGGCACTTGAGTGAATGTGATCATGCCACATGGAATGATCTTTCTAACTAAGAGGGCTTGGGAAAGAAAATCCTACATAGAAAAAGATAAAACAAATTGTTAATAGATTAGTTCAAAAGAAGTGAAAATTGACTAAGGCAAGAAAGGAGACTTGAATTTAGCCCAAATGAAAGACTATGACATTCAAAAAGTAAAAAAAACCAATTTTAGACCTAGGTCGATCGAGGGTATCTTTTAAATAGAATGAATAACTTCTAAAGGTAATATATGATTAAAAAACCCAATTTATTATTTCAAATCAATTAGGCTTAACAAAACTACACTTTTTAAAAAGTCTTAGACATTTTAATCACAAAGTACACAATCCATGAAATACATTAGCTTTAAAGGTCAACTTCAAACCTTAGAACTTGGACAATTTTACAAAATATCATAACATTGAATTTTTGGCCAAGTCTAAAAGATAAAACATTATAAATAACCAGACATATTTTCATGTATTAAACTTATTATGGGCTAAATCACTAAGGTAGAGATTGGTAAACATCATTCGAGTCACTCATAATATCATAGTCTATAACCTTAGCATGAAAATAAGTGAGATTTCATTAAGGCAAAAAACTAAGGTGAACAATATTTAATAGATTTAAAGATTCTTGATATTCAGAAATATGACCATATATCTTGAGCAATAAAGAGGAAGAAATAATAATGCTGAATTAAGAGGGTCCCCATTTGAAGAATTATGTATGGGGTGTGTTGGTCACAAAATGGAAACTTATACATGGAAAATGTTGTTGAATTTAGAATCTAGGTTGTTATTTTCATTATTTAACATAAAATAGTCTACAAGCAATCTCTTAGACATAGTTAGAAAATATAAAAGCACCAAATTCTACAAGTGACATACTAAGATGCATATATGTTTGAAGGCTATTGATTTTGAAGTGATATTTTTTATTTTATTCCATTTGAATACACATAAATACATTTAGACTAACCCATGTTTAGAACTTATAAAGGAATATTGTTAGGCTAGATGGCTTGGAAGGGAAATGGTATGGGAATTGATCTACCACTAGCTAGGTATTTATAGTCCTAACATATATACCTCTAGTCCCACTCAAGGTATTGTTCCATTGCTATCCAAGCCAAAAAATTTGTGATGGAGATTGATTGAATCACCCTTTAGAGGAGGATACATTGGATATGGCATGTTAAACTCAATTATTATTAGATCTTTTTTATTAAAAGGGATTTTTCTATTCAATCCATTGAGGGTTAAGGACCAAGCCATGGGTAAAATAATTTTTTAGAAAGTTTTAAGTACTAAGATAACCCAAGATAATTTAGTGGCTTTATCTATCTTAGAATATTTAATTAAGAGCTTAGTGATAGCCTTTTAACCAAAATATACATCTATTATAAAATCTACTTTCCCTATTTTGAATCATTGGACTTCAAAAATTCTAAGAGATGCAAAATAAATTGATCTTAGTCTATGGGTTGTTCAAATGAAAACATTTTTTATATTTTCTAAATTTTGACTTACACTTTCCAAGTTTACAGTCAACCATTTAGGTGGGATGATACAACCAAGAAAGGATCTAATTACTTCATAGGGTCTTACTATTTCTATTGTTTGCTTATGCATTACTCCTATTGGGGTACAGGCCATGGATTTTAGAAAATTAAAGGTCAGATTTTTTTTTTGATAGGATAAATATCAAACACAAGATGCCAAAATAATAAGGAACAAAATCAAACACATAACAAGAAGAAAACTAAGATTATTTTAATATAATATATAATTACTAGACCAACATGGAGTTATTCTAAGAACATAGTGGAAGGGACGACTGAGAAGTAGTGCTTCAAGAACTATCCATTAAATGGAAATGAAAGATCATTCCCTTCTAAATCCTTGATTTAAAAGACATTTTGTCCTAGCAGCTTAGATATTTGGTACAAGCCAATCCAAAGTGGATCAAACTTGGAATGCTAGCATTTATTTTCATGGGCTTTAACCCAATATAGCACTAGGTAGAAATATCAAAATATTTCACTTTAACCTTCTTGTAAAACCATATTTTGATGGTGATTTGATGTTTGTTTAAGTTTAGTAAGGCTTCTACTTGAGTGTCTTCTAGCTAGACAATGTCCAATAGTCTTTAAT
The DNA here is from genome assembly GCA_037957365.1 of Torreya grandis. Taxonomy (NCBI): domain Eukaryota; kingdom Viridiplantae; phylum Streptophyta; class Pinopsida; order Cupressales; family Taxaceae; genus Torreya; species Torreya grandis. The sequence continues at coordinate 1,050,644 of JARHVA010000788.1, forward strand.
TCACCTTATTATCACCTTTCATGTAGTATTGCATGAACTTGTAAGTGGGTAGTTTGAGTATAATTAGAAAGATGGATTCTAAACCATAAACTAGTAAGAATGGTGAGCTATTCAAATCATATTTATATCTAGTGATATTAGATTAGATGGTATACATTAATAATGAATGTCATTCCCTTGGTCTCTATTATGTATACTTACCAATCATATCTATTAGGTTTTTATTGGTTGACTCAGCCAACCCATTCCATTATGGATAGTAGTTGGATGAGCATCTCAAGATGATCCCATGTTCAAAATCCCATTTAGTAAGTTATGCTGATTAAAATTTAGGGTCATTATCACAAACTAAGGAAGTTGGCATGCCAAATTGGGTGGTTATGTTTTCTTTCAAGAACTTGATCACTTCACTGGCTATGGTATTTTTCATTGTTACTACCTCAGTCTACTTTGTATAGTAATATGTGGTAGTAATAATAAATTTATGTACTATTGAGGATTTGGGTTGATGACTCCTAAAAAATTTAGGCCCCATTGGGATAATTATGTCCCTTCTATGTCTGGACGAAATAACATGACAACATGGATCTCTCACTTAAAAAATGCCTAGTATTGGTGGCATGATCAAGAAAAATCATGGATATCTTTGACTATGTTAGGAAAATAGTATCATGATTGGAGTATTTTGTGTGTCATGACATTTACTACAGGATGACTAGTGCCTAGACTCTCATGGAAATTAGCCATAACTTCCTTATCTTCTTATTCTGATAGATATCAAAGGTATATAACTTCATAGTTTTTCTATATAGAATCCATTCCTTCAACATGTGTTAGGATTTTTTCAATTTGAGATACCTTTTCTATGTTGAGTTTAATCTAGGGGTGGATCTTTGTAAATAAGATAGTGGGTGACTTGGGCATACCAATCTTGTTGAGGCATTTGTGTCTGGTCAAATTGGTAGACTATGATTTAGAGATAAATCTTAATGTTAGGGTGTGGAGCTAAAAGCTTCACCTTACTACAAAGATGGAGGTTTCTGAGCATGACAGTCATCGGCATCAGCAGGCCACAACTGACGTCAGTCAGGGATCAGTGTATAGGAAACTGACATCGGCAAGGATCAACTGGTGACGATCACCTCCAGTCAGACAGGGACCGACATCGGTCACCTGTGGCAGTTCCAAAACTACTGTTGATGAACAGTCAGTTAAGTGAATGGAGAGTTTGCATGATAAAGACTAGTTTGAGTCTTTGAGCTGCTTGTCTAATTATTGTATGCATCAGATCTATATAATAGACTCATGGGCTATATTGTTAAGGGTAGAACTCAAGTGTAGAACTTGGAGAGTTCTTCCCATGGTAGAATCAAGTAGGATTCTTCATGTATGTAAGATCAGGTTTGATATGTAGGGTGTTGCAGGATCATGGTGGAGATCTACATGTGATAGGTAAGATCAAGTTGGTCTGCAGGGGTGTGTGTATGTGAGGGTCAAAAGGAGATCAGCGAGGGAGCAAGATCCAAGGTGACAATAATATATCAAGGAGCAAGATCATGGTGAGATCTACTTGGAGTACTAGTTTGTACTTAGTTGTACTGGATGTACAATGAGGTGAACAACAGCTTGTGTTAGCTATGTGTTGTGACCTATTGAGAGAAGATTACTCAGGAGGGAAGATTACTGGGAGCCCTTGAGGAGGAAGCCTCATAGAGGTGGAAGAAGAGTGTGATCTCTTTATTGTAATTTCCTTTGTAATGAGTTGAATATAATTGTGTGTTGCCTCTCATATTCTATGCTATTTCTCATTGATAGTTATTTGTTCTTCTAGTTATTTCTGCATCTTAAGTTGCTTATACAATGGTAATCATGTGTGATCTTAAATCTGACAAGTTGTGTCAGAGCTTTGGGGAACTTAGGTCCTATTAAATGGTATCAAAGCGAGGTTGGACGTTCTCAGAGTGAGTTTGACTAACAGATGGCCCAGATCTATTAAGTGTTGTTGATTACAGGTTACTCTCAGGGGTTTCTCATTGAGTGGGAGTATAGCAATGACAGAAGAAGGTAAGCTGAGAATGAAGAAATTTAGGTACAGGATTAACACCATAAGGAGTGTGGTGGGTAGTCTTCAAGTGGGAGCTTGAAGAGGAATACAAGCCAGGATGCAGATTAGACAGAGTACTGGTATAGGTATAAGGGCAGCTATTTATCTCCAAGTGGGAGATTGTTAGGGTGTGGAGCTAAAAGCTTCACCTTACTACAAACATGGAGTTTTCTGAGCATGACAGTTGTTGGCGTCGGCAGGCCACAATTGATGTCGATCAGGGATCAGTGTACAAGAAACTGACATCAGTAGGGATTGGCTGACGTTGGTCACCTCCAATCAGACAGGGACTGACATCGGTTGCCTGTGGCAGTTCTAGAACTGCTGTTGACAAACAGTCAGTTAAGTGAATGGAAAGTTTGCATGATAAAGACTAGTTTGAGTCTTTAAGCTGCTTGTCTAATTATTGTATGCATGAGATCTATATAATAGACTCATGGGCTATATTGTTAAGGGTAGAACTCAAGTGTAGAACTTGGAGAGTTCTTCCCATGGTAGAATCAAGTAGGATTCTTCATGTATGTAAGATCAAGTTTGATATGTAGGGTGTTGCAGGATCATGGTGGAGATCTACATGTGATAAGTAAAATTAGGTTGGTCTACAGGGGTGTGTGTATGCGAGGGTCAAAAGGAGATCGGTGGGGGAGCAAGATCTAAGGTGATAGAAATACATCAAGGAGCAAGATCATGGTGAGATCTACTTGGAGTATTGGTTTGTACTCAGTTGTACTGGACGTATAATGAGGTGAACAACAACTTGTGTTAGCTGTGTGTTGTGACCTATTGAGAGAAGATTACTCAGGAGGGAAGATTACTGGGAGCCCTTGAGGAGGAAGCCTCACTAAGGTGGAAGAAGAGTGTGATCTCTTTATTTTTATTTCCTTTGTAATGAATTAAATAAAATTGTGTGTTGCCTCTCATATTCTGTGCTATTTCTCATTGATAGTTATTTGTTCTTCTAGTTATTTCTGCATCTTAAGTTGCTTATACAATGGTAATCATGTGTGCTCTTAAATCTGACAAGTTGTGTTAGAGCTTTGGGGAACTTAGGTCCTATCACTTAATGATAAAATGATTGAGACCCTAGACTCTAACCATCTTGGAAGGGTTGATTTATAAATCATATTATTTAATTTTAGTGATCCATTTTCCTCTACATTACCTCAATTAATTCTTTCCTAATGTGAACTTGATGGCTGGATTTGGGACAATTACATGTACTTTATTTCTGAGGATGTAGTGTCTAAATGTTTTTATTACCTTAACTAAGGTGTATGTATATTTATCTAATGTGGAATATCTAAGTTTTGTATATTTTATGTTCATATTCATAGAGGCAATTGGGTGCTCCTCTTTATCTACCCTCTACATTAGAACTACAACAATGACATGTTTAGACATAAAAAGATAACAATAAATGTATCTATCATAATCTAGACTGATTAGCACTAACACATGAATGATGGCATATTTTATGTCCTGGAAGGGTTGTTGGGATTTAACACCCCATTCTAGTTTAGTGTCCTATTTGATCATAACATTTAAAGTTTTAACGATCTCAAAAAATCTAGAAATAAATTTACAGATAAAGTTAATTTTCCCAAATAAGGATTTTAATTCTTTCTTATTATCAAGTAAAGGGCAATTTGGAAATTACATTAGCACATTTGAGGTCTATAGAAATACCTTTTTTTGTGATGATGTGGCAAATGAGCTTACCTTTGGTGACACTGAACACACTCTTTTTTGGGTTTAAGTAAATAGCAAATCTTTTGCATCATTCAATTTTTTTTTAAGTGGCATAGGTGATCAGGCTTGCATCTAGAAAACACTATTAAATCATCCATGTAAATTACAATGAATTTTCCTATTAACTCTTAAAAGTAAAGTTAATGGTCCTTTGAAAGGTTTCCCCTACATTTATTAGACCAAATGACATTCATTTTTAAGTAAAAGTGCCCCATTTCATGATGAATGCAATCTTGACCATGTCTTCTAAATTTACCGAAACTTGATTGTAGCTTGAGAATCCATCCAAAAAGGACATCATCTAAGATTCATAGAAAAGGTAATAAATAATTTTCCTTGTCTGAGGATTTATTCATATTTTCAAAGTCTATGTCTATTATAATTTCTTCATTTTTCTTTTGCACATGCACTAGATTTGATACCCAAGTGGAGTAGTGAATTGGAAAAAAATATTCCAAATGAGAGAAGCTTGTAAACTTCTTTATGTAAAAGTGATTCTAAAATTGGGTTCACAAGCCTTTGTCTCTACCTAAATGGTTTCTAATTTCATTTAAGAGGAATGGTGTAGGTCATTATCTTTGGGTCGAAGACCTTGAGATCTCCATAGGCCCAAGTAATGACATATTTATATCTCAAAAACAACTTTGAAGTTTCTCTACCTCTATGTCTAACCAATCAAGACCAATATTAACATTTTGGGTTTTTTTAAGTGAGCCAAGGTTCATAATTCAACATTTTTGCTCATATTTTGACCTTTTAAGAGAGTTCACAAGTATATTAACATCAAAATTCCTTTCTAAGGAGATCATTCCTTTTGGAATTTGATTTCCCTTTATCTCTATAACATAATTGTGGTCAAATTGCTACTCTCTAGGATCATCTCCTTCTACTTCATCAATTATTCAAGTTTCAAACACTCCTAAATTGTGAAGGACCTCTATGATATATTGGTCATATTTAAAGACTTATACATTTTATACATTGTTTAAGATAAAAGGATAATGGATTAAATCAACAAAAAATTCTTGCATTTCTATGTCATCTAAAGTTGTCAAATTTGCAACAGAGGTTGTCATGAATCAACAATTTGGTTTCCTCTCAAGGGATGGGAATAATATTAATAGTTTTAAACATTTTGATTAAATCCCATGCACTATATTTGTATCTCCTAAGGTATGACAAATTGAATTGAAATATGATCTTAACTTGGTTCACAACAAATTCAAAACCACTAAACATTCTTAGCTCTTTAACTTTATGCTTCAACACAAATTATATTCCAAGTATTAATGTTTCATTTTATGCTAGATTTTTAGTGTAGGGAAATTGCAACATATAAGAATCTAGACACCTCTTTTACTATGGGTTTATTAGTAGAATGCCTTCCATACTAACTTTTTTAGAATGGGCCCCATAAATGTAAAGGCACCACAAACCTAGAAAATTAGGATCATTATCAATGTTATCTTTATCAGGGTTTGTACACAACATATAAATTCTTAAATTAGAAGATACTAGGTTTACTTTCTTATTGATTGCTTTGTACTTAGTTATGATGTGTTTCATCTTGGGTTCCCTATCTACTCTAATATGATTGGCTACACCTCTCTAAGGTAACCACATATGGGATAAATCCATAGTCATGTACCCATTCAAGGATTTTGACCAATCCTAGTTGAGGAGCATCCCATAGGCTTTAAGGATCTAAACAACTTGAATATCTTTGAATTAATGGATCCTAGGTTTTGATTCCAACTGCATATGCACTTTGAGAATCTTGAAAACTACCTTAATTCTAGACTTGTCTAATTAAACCATAACTTTGTCTAATTTGATAGGGACTAATCCTATTTTTTCACAAACTACTTCAGATATCGCATTGGTTAAAGATCCTGAGTCTACTAAGAAATTATGTAGATTCTTTCTAAAGAGTTTAATAATTAAAATAAAGGGAGTAACTTCAATCTTATTATTTTGAATAAGCATGTTAGTGTGATTAATGTTTTTATTCATTTGGGTTGGCTAAGTTGGCTTTTTAATGAGTGATTTCAGTATAAGATCACACTACTCAGTGATTTGAGAAAGCTCATGAAGAGTGAATTTCACTTTAATATTCTTCACATATTTTATTATGTTTTACCCAACTTTGCCTTAGGATAACTAAGTTTCCATAGGGGATTTGGATTTGCTAAGATTTGGATGTAGAGGATCATTTCTAAATTTGGCATTAGGTGGGGTTGCACCATTATTGGAAGGAGTTGAGGTGGTGAGGGATTGCTATTGTGTCCTATTATTAAGGGTGTAATTACTTTTTTGGAGTTACTAAAAGGTCTGCACCTCACTAACACCTTCCTCATGCTCAATGTCTTCTTAGATAGGAAATTCCATGGTTTTCAATACCATAGCTATACGAGGGGATCTACCCATGTTGGATGATTCTAGTTGGTTTGGAATGAACTCATATTCCTTTATTTATCTTTAGAATACATCAAAGGCACTGAATAATTCAATTCAATATAGTTCACCATGTTGGGTTGTGTCATACACACATTACTAATTTGGGAGAGCTATATCATAAATGTTTATTTCAAGAAATTTATTGGATGAAAGTCTTGGTTATTTACGGTGATAGTTTTAATTTTTGTTTTATCTCTGATAAGTGAAGTTCCTATTTGAACTCTCAACACTAGAGCTACCCATTGTATTTACAAACCTAAAAAGTTGTTACTCAGTCTTTGCACCATTCCAAATCATTCTTAGTGGATTCTTGTAGTATGTTTTGGATGTTATTCATAGAAAGAGGTAATAAAATTTGGTTATGAGTTTGGGGTGTTGATTCATTATTCATTTGATTAAGAAAACCTAAATGTTGGTTTGGTGTAACATGTCTCAAAAAGAGATGGTTAGTTATGGGTAGTGTTTGAGACAAAGGTAGGTTATGATTTGCATTAGGAATGAGGTTCAAGGCTAGTATGTTTGGTAAAAAATTAGGAATCAAAGACATCATTTGAACTTGTGGGTTAAGTTTCCTATCAAATTTTATTTCTTCTACATAAGTGAGGGGTAAATCAATAATAATTGGATCTCTCCTTAAGAAAGTGGTTGTTCATGGATCTAGAGAATTTTTAAACATTTCTAATGCTAGTTAGGCATTTAGTTATATAAGTATGTGACCCTAATATAAATATTTTAAAAATGTGCATTAAAATTAAGTATAGGCTCATTGGTTTTCATTTTAATAGAATCAAATTGTTAGTATAAAACACTTGGATCTACCATCTGATTGAATTGATCTAAAAATGTGGTACTCAATTCATTATATCTAATGATACAATATTTAGGTAGGCTTAGAAACTAGTCACAAGAGGCATCCATTAGGGTAAATGGGAACAATCTATAGGAAATGTACTTTTGCTCAATATTTAGTAGCCTGAGGGAAATTTTGTATGAAGTTACATGTTCCTCTACAGTCCTTCCTACCTAGGGGTGAATATTGGCAAATATATTTCTAGGTTCTTAGGTAAGTCATGATAAAATCTTTGGACATTTATAGTAGACCCAACAATCCAATACATAGGTAAAACCATGGGTATATGATGATTATGGTCAGTTTGAGAGATTGAGTTGATAGGGCTAACTAAAGGATTAGGTCTATCTCTAGTAGTTTGAGATCTTCTATGGATTTGTAGTGGTGAGATAATCAATCTCCCATGGATATATTAGGACCTAGTAACTCACACACTAGGCTCTAGTTTGGTTTGGAATGTAATAATAAGGTAAACTACTCATTTTTACACTAGATTTTGTTAGTATTTAAGCTCATAATAAATTGAGAAATGAAAAGTAGAAACATGCATATCAATAAACAATAAATTTCAGACACATACAAAAATTCACAAATTTTCTTTTCAATTAAATTAAATTCCAAGCTAATTCCCACATAATGATAAGATAAAAATATCAATAAAAATGATCATTTCTAAAGTATTTCACACCCCCTCCTTATAGCACTAGTTTTTGTTCACATTTAAGAAGACAATAAAGGGAAAGCATAAAATATGGGAAACAAGAGGTTATCAATAAAATATTTTCTCAAGGACTAGGTTCTTACTGATAATTACTCTTTTAAAATGCCTTCCTTCTAGCACTAGTTGTTGTTTGTGTGTTTGAAGCACACAATAATGGAGAAAGGGTAAAGGGTGGGGACCAAGACTCAATAAAATAAATATCACTTCTAGGTATGGATTAATGATATATTATTAAATGCTTATCTTTAAAAAAAAAAACATATCATGGCATTTACAATTTGAGAAGATTTGAGGTAAAATTAGAAGTTTGGAAATAATTAGTTATTTTGACTCGGAAATTTTGGAGGTCAGTTTTGGGTGAAAATTTTGCATGGAGTAGGGAGTTAGTTTCTTAGAAATATTGAGTTGAACTAAAATAGTTATTTCATGCTATTATGAGTCTTAAATCAACTGTGAGTAAATGTCAAAAATTGTGGAAGGAATGTAGGCATGTGGGTTGAGTAATGAGGAGTCTAATGGGAGATAAAATGGAAAAAGGAAGAAAAAAGGGTATGATGGTAAAATATAAGGAATAATCGGTAGGAGATGAAGGAAAATTAAGGTATCACAATCCATTCTTGAGTAAAATATTTTTTGTATAATCTTCACATACATGTAAGTAAATATACCTTGAGGCTGTAAAATGGAATTTTTTAAAGAGGGGTTTCATTACACATGAAAATGATAGTTAGTTGATAAAAGATTAAAGGACTTACAATCTCTATTTTTCTTAGGAGTAATGTGATTTAATAAAAGTCCTTGAATCCACATTTTAATAAACCCAAGTCATCGAACAAACATTATAGGACTATCAATAGGTTATAATAACATGCATTGAAAACACTCATTTTTATATTAATCATGCTAAGAATGTTTCCTAAGCCATTGTATTACCTGGTAGTGAATATTATGCAATTTAAAATGACTTTATTTCAAATGTGTTTTTGGTTAAGTTGGGTTATCAAGTAGTTGTTAGGGGGTAAATTGATGGGTTACCCCATGGTCAAAATAATGATAAACAACATATTTTTGTTTTGGGTACTATGAAATTCTACCATACTATGATATATAAATTTAGCTATACATATTTTAAAAAGAATGTAGGATTTTTGGACCAAATACATAAAAATATGATGGGTTTTGGTTTAAAATCTAAAATATTGAAAACCTTGCTAAAGTAGTTATTGAATGAATGGTTTTTGGACCCTTAGAGGCATGTGGATATGTTTTTGATCATTCTCTTAGTTTTATAAGAGTGACTGTATAAAACATATTATATAGAGTTAGTTGTTCTTTTTACCTTCAAGATTAATTATTCAAACCTATCAATATTTGAATTTATCTCTTGAATTCATAACCTATACATTAATTATTAAATATGAATATGAAATATTTAACTATGCTTAACTTGTTATATTAATGGTTAAAAAAAAAGGTTTTTAGCTACTTCATATAAGAGGATATAGACCTACTAATGAATAGAAGGGAAAATTTGATGGATCATGACTATTTAGGTTGTATTTGGATATAAAAATTTAATGTACATATTTTAACATAGGAAACATAGTTAAAGACTTGTAAGTGGTCATGATGATCACATAAAAGCCTTTAACTTGTGTGGATATCCTCAATTTTTTGAGTTTGTAAATTTTAATTGATATATAAAGGTTATAAGGTGGAATCTATAATGTTTGTCATGAATTAAATGAAACTGTGAAATTTTATAATTATTAAATTAGATACATGATAGGATTCATGGTAAAGTATGTTATACCTATTTTATACACCCCATAAATTTTTCAAAATCAATACTTGATGCCATAGAGATGACATTGTCATAAAATCTAAAACTTTGTCGAGGACTCAATCGATTGATAGTATTTTAGATGCATGTTTTCAATTATGACATGGTAATGATTGATTGATGAATATATATTTATGTTTCTAAGTGGTTTTGAAAATAATGGTGGACTAATGAATAAAATATGCATTTATAGTTATGAATATGATCAGTTGTGTTGATGTTTAGTTCAGTTCAGTTTTGAAATTTTCAATTGATAAATGGTCCTTCAGTTTTGTTGACACTTCAATAGATTTATGATTATTATTTAATTTTTATAGTTGATATGATTAATGAATCATAGTATATGATGGTGTAATGGGGATGATTATCACATTTTAAAATCAATGCATTTGAAAGTTGTTCTCAAGGCAAAATTCTGATTTATGGCTTGTTTCTAGTTACTTTTTATGGTATAATAGACATTCATCGCCTTGATGTGCTTAGGTGGTTTGATGATGTTATAAAAGTTTAGACTTTATATTTCATGACTTAAGATCATTATTTTTAGTTCCTATTCAATTTCCTAATTTGAATCATTATTATTCAAGGTCATGACCAGTATTTAAAGACCAGTTTCAAAAAGAGAACATAGGTCTCAAGGCATTGTTAACACTATTATGCATCTCGTTGGGCATATCTATATTCATATGATTTAATGGATTAGGACCTTAAGTTTGTTCCATGGATTTAAATATCAATGACATAAGTTGTTTTTAATATGATCCTATATTATGTCTTGATTTAAGACCCTACGGGCCACAAGGTTAGAGCATTAACATGGGCTAAGGTGTAAAGGGTTCTTCGTGGGTCATAGTTTGATGGGTTTTTGAATTGAATGTTAAGCAAATTTATTGGCTTAATGAGCTAGTGATTGATTTGGAAAAAATAGACACCAAGGCAAGGTGAGTTGGCATAGCATTAAATCCAAAGGTATGGTTTTGAAGTTTTGAGATTGGCATGAAGATTTGGTGGTATGAGGAGTTAATGTGAAGTTATCACACCTCGAATGGTAGAAGTTAACGAATGATTTGGTATGAAGGGATAGTTATCACTAAGTTTAAAGATGTTGATAAATGTTTTAGCAAGATCACTAAGTACATAATTAGTAAATATAAGCCAATGCAAATTAAACACATCACTTTGTTAATTACAAAGATGAGTTGGCAAATATAACTTGTGAATTTCTTAGTTTTTGGTTCATTTAGTTGCAATATTTGATGTGGAAGTGGAGCCTTGGCTAGATACCCATTGAGTTGTAGAGCAAGATCTTGGTGAGAAATATTGGATAGAGAGCTTGGGTGCACTACTAGGTATGTTGTGCAGTGTTCATAATTTTTTTTGTGGTGATTTATGGAAAAAGTTTACAGTTTTTAGTGAATAATTAGTCTTGTTCAAATCTACATGAGTATGATTGAAAGTTCTTAGTATTTTTGGTATGATTTTCTATGTCAAGATATGAAATATAATGTAAATGTGTGTGATTTCACCTTCATGTAAATCATTTGGAAAGTTATGATAGTTTCTTGAAGGATTTTGAGAATATTGATAAACTATGCATAACTTTGTGTGCATTACTAAAATAATGGAGTTTAATGTCTTTTGATTTTCATACCATATATACGAAAGGGTTTCTACTTATTTATCTCCTATTTTTTCAATAGAATTTTTTTTTGAGAAATCACTCAACATACATGATAATCTTTTGATTTAAACATTTTTTGGTCTCTAAAAGGATAAAATCTATCTGATTCAAGGTTGGGTTTTATAGAATGAAGAAGTATAAACAAAAAAAAATCATTTAAGTTGAATGCATGATACATTTTAAAAGCTTCGATGATTTTATTAAGCATATTTGAGGTTTTCTTCACTATGGTTGAGAGTTATGACATGAAAAATAAATCATGGAATTTTTTTCTTAATTTTTTTGATGAGCCCTCACTCTTAAAGCATATTTTGTGTATGAAGTTTATGGTTCATATGAATCTCAAGGTTGCAGGTTTAGTTATTTTTGTGTGTATGTTTGGTCTTTATTATGAAAGGTTCTTGTTAAGTGATTCCATGAATAAAGTTTTGATAAAGTTAATATCTTAATCATTCATTCATGTCATGCATGCATCTCAAATTATTTTCTGGAAATATTCATGCATAATAAATAGTTCAGTTGTTCAAATTTTGTTTATATCACGATGCATATAGATTCTTGAAATTGGGAAATACCAAAACTAAAAAGTTACAAGAATTGATTTTAAGCTTGGTTGATTATATATGAATTTTTGAAATGGTATGTTGTGTTTATCTTTGAATATATTTTGAATATTTTTGGGTTTTTTAAGATGTTGGTTATTTTTGAAGCTTGAGTTTTGGTTCTTAAGAGGCAAATTTTAGTTTGTTCAGAGATTAATTTAGTTTTTTGTATAAGGAAATTTTGAATAATTGAGTCAGCCATTTGTAAATGATATGCCAAAATATCATTGACAAATATAAATATATTCTCAGGTTTGCAATCTTATTTGTTAGTTTATAGTTACAAGGGTGATTCAAGGTTTTAGATAAGATGATATTTTTGTTAAAATTTTACATCAATATTGAAGTTTTAAGTTTTTTTTGAAAATGGATGTTGAGGTTAAGGTTCTTTGATACTTCTCATTTTGAAATTTATATTAGAATCTTATATTGGAATAAATGAGTTGGCTTCAGATAGTATGATGTTGTCACTTGGAAAATATTTGTTGAGATATTTTTGATAAGTTCTTGGTTGTATTCGGTAGTTTCATTGAAGTGTTCAAAGCAAATTTTGATATATATAGATGGTTTTCTATTTATGATATGGTTCAATTTCAATTTGTTGAGATATGTTTTTAGTTTTGTTTCCTTTGGACATTTGTTCTTTTCCAAATCTTAAATTTGATTGTTATATTTTAGATTTATCATAATGTCAGGGTGGGATCAACCTAGTTCAGCAAGAAGTAATGATAATATGGGATGGGGACAAAGTTTCAATAGTGGTACTAACCAATCTAATCCCAATAGAGTTTTCTCTAGGGGTTCTTTTTGTGCAAGAAGCTTTGGCCCTAGATTCCATTGGGGAACAAGATTGTCCATACACTTTGATGCTTATGATCTTATATTTTGAGAAATTCTAAGTAATTTTCTTACAAATCCAATAAATGGAGGATATATAGGATATAGAGGTAACATAGGTTTTTTTGGTCATAGGTTTGGATTTCAAACACTTTCTCAAAGAAATTAATCTCACCATTTGGATCATGACCCTCAACACTTGCCACTTCAACCTCTTAATGTTGAAAGAATTGAACTAGTTGTTGATCCTCTACCTATAAATCAAGCCAAATAACTTGAAATAGAGACTGCCTATGCTAAAAAATATAAAAATTTGGCCATCCATTTAGATGTACCTTCTCCTTCCCATGTTAATCCTACTAAGAAATGTAAAATATTGAGTCTAATTGTTGCCCATAGTGAACCTATCTTGAGATTTGAAAGATTGAATTTGGGAGTTCAAGGTTATGCTGGTACAAAGAAGACAATAGACATTCCACCTTCTACTGTAGAAAAGAGAAATATACAAAAGAGAGCTAAAATTCAATCTAAGTTAGAGACACCAATAGAGGTTAAGACATTGAAAATAATCAAATTAGAGATTGATGACAACACAACTAATTTAGGAACAAGACTAGTACCATTTCCTATAATAGAAATGGCATATAATGTTTGTCTTCATGAACAAGAAAAACATGTAATTGAGGTGTTGTCTGATTCAGATGATTATTGGACATTTAGGGATAAAATTTGTTTTATTACTAATTTTTTTTCATGATAGAACCTGTATTTTAGTTTGATACTTTAGTTTTTAGACTTTGATAGATTTTGCAAAAATACAATAGTTTTGGAGTTATGGTATAAATATATATGCTTAAGTTATTTGATATATATTATGAATTAATTTAAATAGGATTTATTAATCTTTGAGTTATTTATTTTATGATTAGAATATGTATTCTATTATATTATTAATCATAAGGGTCTCCACTCGTTAAGATTAGTACCCCCGGTCTTTATTCAATAAACTTGATCAATTAAGACTTTTGAAGTCTTAAATAAATTTGTCCTTAACTAATAATTATTATAATTAATTGACTGTTTAAAAGTCAATTAGTTAATATAAACTAATAACTGACTAAAGTTAGTTATTTCTTATTTGCAACTAAGTTTGAAGGTATATGAAGAGATCAAGGACTCATTTGAAGGTAGAAGAACAATAACAGGTATTAAAGACTTAAATTTTTTATGAAGTCAATAATTAATCTCTCTTATTTCTATACAACTTCTTTGAGATAGTACAACTTTTACAGATATATCCAATGGCATTTTATCTGATGGTTGAGTAATTACTTATGCAATACAGGTATATCCAACTTTATTTATCATTTAATACTAACTATCTAAAGATTGTTAATCTTAACATATTTTGATGATTGCTCTTTGTATTCTTATACATATATTGTAAGTATTTGACATAAATATTGATGAACATTTCATTATTTTATGATATTTCATTGATCTATTTTGATTATAAAGTTTTCATTCAAGTTTTTGTAAAAGAAGAATGTTGGTTTTCTCAATAAAATTATCTTTTTTTGCTAAGATAACTCTCCTTTGAGACTCACATGCTTTATTATAATTTATTTGACTCTAATTTTAATATAACTTAATTTTTAGTTTTCTTTAAATCTAATTTTATTTCTATTTTTAGTTATCTTCTTACCTTTTAGTTTTTAGTTTAGTTTCATTTATGTTTTTAGATTTTAATTAATCAATTATTCTAATCTCCATTCATTTATTTAGTAGACAGTAATAAATCTTTCTTTAAGCATTTCTTTAGTTCTGTTTATTTTGAGTTCTCTTAATCTGAATAGATTTCTAGATCTGTTTAAGTCTTTAGATTTATAGTTTTTATTTAGTTTAGCTTTAGTCTTGAAATTTGATCTTTAGTTTATTAGATTTATTTTTGTTTTAGTTTATTTGTTTGATCTTCCTCTTTAGTTTTTATCTTGTCTTGAGCTTGTCTTTGATCATATTAGATTGCTTAGTTAGACTTTAGTATTTTATTAGTTCGTTATCCTTTTATTAGAGCTTATGTGTTTACTTTTCTTTAATTTGCTTTTCTTTTTTCAATTTAGTTGTTTATTGTCTCACTTTCTTGTTTGCATGTTTGAATATCTCATCTTTAATCTGTCTCTTCTCTTTCTAGTTATGTTTTTGAGATAACTTAAAGAACATTACAATAATATATATATATCTTGTTGTAATATTATTTAAGTTAACTCCAAAAAATAACTATATATATAGTTATGTTTTGGAGTTAACTTAAAGAACATTACAACAAGAAATAAGATATATATATATATATATATATATATATATATATATATATATATATATATATATATATATAGTTGTAATGTTCTTTAAATTAACTCAAAAACATAACTAGAAAGAGAAGAGACAGATTAAAGATAAGATATTCAAACATGCAAAAAAGAAAGTGAGACAATAAACAACTAAATTGAAAAAAGAATATATATATATATATATATATATATATATATTCAAAAGACTATCTAATTCATAGATTTTCTCTGTTGGATATAATAGATTATAAATTCTTATCTTAACTAATTCATGATTTGATAAAATGGATTTCTAATTGTTATAATATAATAAGTTGTATTTGATAGCTTATTGATTATTTATTAAAATATATAAAAAGCCTCCTTGCATCCTTAGGATTGTAAATGAACATTTAGAACCCTATGATTGGACTAGTACGATTCCAACTTGACCTTCACGACAGGTGAAAGTCTTGATTCATTAATGGTATAATTTTTAATGTCAACAATTTTGGTGACTCTCTTGGGGAAATTATTTAGAAATATAATTTTTTTATTCTTGTTAATGGTACTTGGAGGTCAACAACCTCCTATTATTTAGCTAAGAATAGATATAGAAGATGATCAACTTGATGTTGCTTTCAATTTAATGTGTTATGAATGGTATAATCATCCTAAAAATCTTCATTAGATTATTGAAGTCATAAATCAAGAAGAAGATATTTCATAACTTAAAATTGATTGGTATTCAAATCTTATATGTGAAATTTAATGTGATATTTTGAATTCAAATAGAAGAGTTTAGGAAGATAGATAAAAAAATTTAGCTGCTAATCCTAGGTCTAGAACTCATTTTCTTTCTAATTCTTTTTCATTTGATGATTTTGTTTTGCCTATTGAAACTAATGTAATAAATTTTCAATTATATCAAGAACATCAAGTTCAAGATAATCACTTTATTTAGGTAGAAACTATTGAAGCTTCCAATGGGATATCAACTAGTAGGAGAAAAACTAGTAATAGAGCAAAGATTAAAGGATCTAATTCGTAGATTGAGAAATAATAGATATAAAGATGATCTCATTGAAGGTGAAGATGAAGCAAAAGCATAGGAATAATTCAAAATTATTGTAACACCATGGATTTTTTTAATCTAATTAATGTTGGGAACCATCTTGGTAAGTTACCTTCTCTTAAGAGATTGAATGTACTAATGTTTTCTGGTGCTACTAGAGAATCTTGGGGAGATCACTTAGAAGATTTTAGAGTGGTTTGTGCTACTCTGGGAATAACTAATGAAAAAAGAGTTTTTACCCAAACATTAGAAGGAAAAAATTATCACATATTTGTTAGTTTGCCTGCTAAGGTTATTTATACTTGAAGGGATGTTGAAGATTGGTTAGAGTTATCCTTTGGGAAAGTTAAAGAATATTTGGATCTAGTTGATGATCTTGTGAATTTTTCTATTGATTAAGGTGAGATAATTTATCATTTTGTTTCCAAGTTCACTAAACTACATCAAAATATCCCTTGTGATCTTAGGCATTCTAAAAAGTTATCTAGACTTTATTTTTGCAATGTTTTACCTTTAAAGTATAAAATGACTTTAGAAGGTAAAGACATTACAAAATATAGTGACACTAGGTTTCTATATTGAATATGAAAATAATCTTAAATGAATTGGTTTTAAAGATAGGTCTTTTATAGGCTTAACTTCAGATAATTGAAAAATATTAAAGGCCATACAAAATATAGGCAATGAGGTGGTCGCTGTTAAAAGACAACTTAATGATAAAATTTCTTCCTCAAATAAAAACAATAAATAAGATAAAAATATATACATTCTATATCACTATAACATTTGTAAACTCAATCATAATCTAGACACATGTCTAGCAGTTTTTAAATTCAATAAATTTTTTCATGAAAAAGATGAAATACTGAAGATCTAGCAATAATATAAACATTCTTGATGATCCCACACAAAATGAGAATGTTTATGTTATAAATACTATAAATAAAGATTATAATTCCACTTAAAACAATAAAACAACAAATGATATAACTTATCTTGATGATAAAATAAAAACAAATAAAGGAAAATTAGTTCAGAATAATGCTAATAATTCTAATGATAATACTACACAAAATAATCTTTTTGCAACTGGATAGAATAACAACCAATATCAACATTATAAATATAAGAATTTTAGACAAACTAATGCTAAAACTTATAACATAATTGATGATTTATCAATAATTAAGGCAAAATTTTCTTTGCTATAAGTAGTTAATCTTCCAAGATAGTTAGATAAAATTAATGAAGTATTGAAAAATCTTAGAGCTGACGTAAGTTTGCAAGAAGAAACCCATTTTGAATATATTTATTCTCAACATTTTAATCCTCTTGCTAATTACATTCCCCCTTTTTCTGTCATAGTTAAAATTTCTAGTAAGATAATTCACTATTATATCTTAGATATAGGTACCTCAAATAATATCATGCCTAAGTCTATTACATATCAATTGGGTATATCTTATGAACCAGGTAGTATAAAACTTACTGGTTTTGATTCTAGACAAAATAAGAGTTATGGTAATTTTCATGACATAGTCATTAAGATTGTATAAGATTAATGGATTAGATGCATGACTAATGTTTAAGTGTTGGATATTCCTAGTAATTATATAATGTTATTAGGAAGGGATTGGTCTAAAGCAACTGGGAGTTTTGTTGGGAAGGATATCATATAGATTCTTATTAATAATGTAATTGCTTTTATTAAAAGATAAGATTTTTATGGTACCATTATTAAATCACCTTCTTCATATAATATTTCTTACATTGAAATTGGAATTGGAACTTATGAATTACTGAATTTTGATGAATTAGAAAATCACCATGAAGAAATGTTTGAGAAGAACATTTTATGGTCACTTTACTTTGATGGAGTTTGTTCTCAACAAGGTAATGGTGTTAGAATTTGTCTAATTTTCCCTACAGGGAATTTTTTTGTTATGTCTTCAAATTATCTTTCAAAAATACTAATAATACAATAAAATTTGAAGCATTATGTTTGGGATTAGAAAAGATCATAGTGCTGAATATTAAACATTCCGAAGCTTTTGAAGATTCAAAATTAGTATTTAGACAAGTTTATAAGATTTATAAGACTAATCAAACTCATTTGAACTGTTATACACAAAAGGTTTGGTCATTACTTAAGCATTTTCAACATTTAAATATTACACATATTCTTAGAAAATTTAATGTAAGAGCTGATAAGCTTGATGCTTATGCTTCTACTCCAACTCTAAGTAAGATTGAACTTACTATAGACTTTCCTTTTGTTGAAGTTTTTCATCTTAATATTTATAATTTAAATGATAGTTGGCCTGTGTTTAGTTGTGATGATCATATAGATTCATTCCTTAAAGGTAATTGCTTTGATCATGATGACTATGTACTAAATTGTGGAGATTATTTACAATTAAGTACTAAAAAATTACATGTTAGTTTGGTAAGCTTAGAATCTATGTTTTCACCTAATGATTAGCTTAAAATATCTAAAATAGAAGAGCCATCAAGGATAATTATAGGTGAGAACACTCCTATAAATTTAAGCACTGAAAAAGATCCTAAAGATGTTTATTTAGGAATTTAGGTGATTGAAAATGAAAAAGTTAAATTCATTAAATTATTTAAAGAGTTTATTGATGTTTTTGTCTAGTCATACAAATATATTAAGGGTTATGATACTAATATTATTCAACATGACATTATTATTAAGCTTGGCATCAAATCTGTTAGGTAAAAAATATGAAGAATCAACCTTTTGTTAGAAAACATTATTAACAAAGAGCTAGATAAAATGATTGTTGATAGTATCATTTTCCTATAACATATTCAAAATGGGTAGCTAATCTAGTTTCAATTAGAAATATAAATGGTGACATTAGATTATATGTTGATTTTAGAGACTTAAATAAATCTATTATTAAAGAAAAAATTACTCTACCAAGCATAGATCAAATTTTACAATAGATTGCAAGATCTGAAATGATATATTTATTAGATGAATTTTCAAGTTATAATCATTTTTTTGTAAATCTTGATGATAGATGTAAAACTACTTTCACCACATGTAGAGGTAATTTTAATTATAATAAGATGCCTTTCAATTTGATGAATGCATGGGATACCTTTCAAAGAGCCATGCATGTTGCTTTTGATGATTTAATAGGCATAGTTATTCAAGTTTATTTAGATGATCTCAACATTAATTATAAAAAGAGAAAAAGTATTTAGATTATCTTCGTGAAATTTTTACAAGATGCAAAAAAAATGACATTTCTTTGAATCCAAAGAAGTCTTTTTAGGTTTGACTGAAGGTAAATTGTTGGGACATATAATTTCTAAAGAAGGTATTTAAATTGATCCTAAATGTGTTAAAAAAATTAAAGAACTACCTCCTCCCAAGGATCAATCAAGTTTGAGGTCTTTCTTTGGTAAGATAAATTTTGTTAAAAAGTTTATTTTTAATTTTACTAACAAATCTAATCCATTACAATTACTACTTAAGAAAGATAAAACATATATTTGAGACGAAGTTGCTGAATTATCTTTTAATTTTATTAAAAATGCTATTGTAAGTGATCCTATTCTTGCCAAACTTGATTTGAAGAAATCATTTATTCTTTATGTTAACACTATTGAAAAGGTTATAACATCTATAATAACTTAATAGTTTGAAAATAATGAAGAAAACCAAATCGGTTAAATGAGCCATGTTCTAAAAGATGCAAAAACTAGGTACCCCCTTATTGAGATATTCATTTTCTCATTAGTTTCTTCTTTGATAAAGTTTCATTATTTATTGATGGGAAACAAATTTTTTGTATGATCTAATGTACCTATTTTGTCTTATCTTTTAAAATAGCTAACTATTTAAGGAAGGCTTGTTAACTGGATTTTATGCCTTAAAGAATTCGATCTTGAATTTGAAACTTCTAAAATTGTTAAAGATAATGAATTAGCAAAACACTTAGCTAAAAATGTCATCTCAGATATTAATATCTTAGTTTTATCAATTGATGAAAACTTAAATACAAAACCTCACTTAAAGATCATGAAGGTTACTAAATTTTCTAAAAAAATTAGGTTTGGTCTTGAAAAGAATGAATGTGAATGTTTATTAGCTAAAGATGATGGGTACCATGACTTAGTTTATTGTTTTTAAAATCAATTTTGTCTTAATAATTTAGATAAAAAGTAAATACATTCGTTAATAATAAAGGTGTTAAATTTCTATTTGTTATATATTTTTTTGTTTTATCAAAATAGAGATGGATTTTTGTTGAGATGTCTTACGCATAATCAAACTCAGAAAGTTCTTAGGGGATGTCATGAAGGAAACTGTGGTGGACATTATGCTAAAAAAAAATAATTATAATATTTTGATAGATAGTTATTATTTACCTACTTTGTTTCAAGATGCTTATAATTTGGCTCATTCTTGTATGACTTGCCAATTATTTATTGGAAAAGATAAACTACCTGTAATGCCTTTAAATCTAGTTATGCTTGAAAAACATTTTACAAAATGGGGCATTGATTTTATTTCATATATTCACCCACCTTCATCTATAGGCCATAAATATATTTTGATAGCTACAGATTATTTCACTAAATGACCTGAAGCCAAAGCACTTAAAAGTTTAATAACAAGTGAAGTAATTTCTTTTCTAGAAAATCAATTTTTCTCTAGATTCAGAGTTCCAAATGAAATTATTTTGGATAATAGAACTCAAGTAATTTCAAATAATTTTTTAGAATTCTTAGGAAAATAATCTATTATTTTTAGTCATTCATCGAAGTATTATCTGCAAGGATATAGACAAGCTAAGTTCACAAATAAAAATCTGATTTTTATTATGAATAAGCTAGTTTGTGATAACATAAAGAATTAGCATCTCAAAATTTTTAAAGCTTTATGGATTGATAGAACTATTGTTAATGTAGAAACTGGTTAATCACTTTTTATGTTAGCATATGGGTTTGAAACTACTTTGCCAATAGAATTTCAGATTTTTTCAGCTAGGACTGATTTACATTATGTATCTAAAGACACCAATATAATTAAACAAATATTGAATGATTTAATAGATCTTGATGAATCCAAAGCAACAACATTGTAGAAATTAGAAAGAGCCGAGATAAAATTAAAGAAGTTTTTTGATAAAAATGTTTCAAACAAAAATTTTAATGTTGGTGACTTAGTCTTATATTGGGATAAAGCCCATGAAGATCTTGAGAAACATCATAAGTTTGATTCATTATGGCTTGGACCTTATAGAATTGCCACAGTTCTTGAAAACACTATTTTTCATTTACAAGATCTTGAAGGAAATTGGCTATATTACTTAGTTAATAGCCATCATTTAAAACTATTATCTTTTGGTTTGTTCTTTTTTCTTTGTTTTCTACTTTCTTTTGTTTTGTTTTGTTTTTTGCTCCTTTTGTTTGCCATTTTTCTCTTTCAATTAGTTGTTCTATTTTGTTTTATTGAACTTTGATTTTGAAGCGATCAATGAAAGTTTGAAAATAGAGAAATATCACATTATGAAGAAAGAATGCAAGGAAGATGTGAAATTGTTATATCACTCATTTTTAGAAGTTACTCTTACAAATTTAGTTTTGTATAAAATGAATAATCCATGCTGAGTTAAATGTGATGGTTATAGTATTACTTCATTTTTAGATTTCATGTTTGAGGTATTTATAATTGATTGTGCATCCATCCTAAACTTCTTTATTATTTTTTTCCTTTTTTCATGTCATGCTAGCTGAATAATCCATCTGCTATTGAAGTTCATTATTTAAGGGGTTCACACTTAGCTACTTGAGAAATGATTTTCCTAGATCACACTCTTAAGATAAATTTATTTTATATGATAGGAAATTTGTTACTACTCAATTTTATTACACAAATTTGATTAGCAAGGTCACTACTATTATGCCTATTTTCTATACCCCCTAAATGTTTTTAAATCAATACTTGCTGCCATATAGATGATCCTTCCATAAAATCTAAAACTATGTCGGGGACCCAATCGATTAGTAGTATTTTAGATGCATGTTTTCAATTATGAAATGGTAATGATTTATAGATGAATTTATATTTATGTTTCTAAGTGGTTTCATAAAACATGATGGAATAATGAATAAAATATGCATATATAGTTGTGAATGTGATTAGTTGTGTTGAAGTTTAGTTCCGTTTAGTTTTGACAATTTTAGTAGATAAATGGCCCTTTAATTTGTTGAAATTTCATAGATTTATGATTATTCTTAAATTTTCATAGTTTATATGATTAATGACTCAAATTAGATGATGTTTTAATAGGGACGATTATCACATTTGAAAATCAATGCATTTGAAAGTTGTTCTCAAGGCAAAATTTTGATTCATGACTCGTTTCTAGTTACTATTTTTGGTATAATAGATATTTGTCACCTTGATGTGTTTAGGTGGTTTGATGATGTTATCAAAGTTATGAATTTATATTTCATGACTTAAGATCACTATTTTTAGGTCTTATTCAATTTCCTAGTTTGAATCATTATCATTCAGGATCATGACCAATATTTAAAGATCAGTTTCAAAAAGAGAACATAGGTCTCAAGACATTGTTAACATTATTCTACATCTCATTGGGCATATATATATATATATATATATATATATATATATATATATATATATATATATATATATATATATATATATATATATATATATATATATATATATATATATATATATGGATTAGGACCTGAAGTTTGTTCCATGGAATTAAATATCAATTACATAAGGTGTTTTCAATATGATCCTCTCATATATTTCAAAGGTTTTATACTATGTCTTAATTTAAGACCCTATAGGCCATGAGGTTAGAACATTGACATTGGCTAAGGTGTAAGTGGTTATTTATTGGTCATAGTTTGATGGGTTTTTGAATTGAATGTTAAGCATGTTTATTGGCTTAATGAGCTGGTGATCGATTTGGCAAAAATAGACATCGAGGTGAGGTGAGTTGGAATAAGTATTAAATCCAAAGGTATGGTTTTGAAGTTTTGAGATTGACATGAATATTTGGTGGTATGAGGATTTAATACAAAGTGATCAAACCTCAAATGGTAGAAGTTAGTGAATGATTTGGTATAAATGGATAGTTATCACTAAGTTTAACTGCATCGATAAATGTTTTAGCGAGATCACTAAATACATGATTAGTAAATATAAACCAATGCAAATTAAACATGTCACTTTTTTAGTTACAGAGATGAGTTGGTGGATATAACTTATGAATTTCTTAATTTTTTATTCATTTGATTGAAATATTTGATGTGGAAGCAGAGCCCTAGCTGGATAGTCATTGAGTTATAGAGCAAGATCTTGGTGAGAAATATTGGATAGAGAGCTCAAGTGCACCACCAAGTATGTTGTGAAGTGTTCATCATTTTGTTTTATGGTGATTTATGGGAAAAGTTTATAATTTTTAGTGAAGAAATAGTCCTGTTCAAATCTACATGAGTATGATCGAAATTTCTCAATATTTCTGGTATGATTTTTTATGTTGAGATATGAAATATAATGTGAAAGTGTGTGAGTTCACCTGCATGAAAATAATTTGTAAAGTTGTTTATAGTTTATTGAAAGACTTTGAGAATATTGATAAACTATGTGTAACTTTGTGTGAGTTACTAAATGAATGGAGTTTAAGGTCTTTTGATTGAATACCATATATATGAAAGGGTTTATACTTATTCATCTCCTATCTATTCAATATAATTTTTTTGAGAAGTCGCTCAACATGCATGATAATCTTTTGATTTAGACATTTTTGGGTCTTTAAAAGGATAAAATCTCTCTGATTCGAGGTTGGGTTTTATGGAATGGAGAAGTATAAATTGATAAAATCATTTAATTTAATTACATGAGACATTTTGAAAGCTTTGATGATTTTCTTAAGCATATTTGAGGTTTTCTTCACTATGGTTGAGAGTTATGGCATGAAAAGAAAATCATAGACTATTTTTTTTCAAATATTTGATGATACCTCACTCTTCAAGCATATTTTGTGCATGTAGTTTATGGTTCATATGAATCTCAAGGTTGCAAGTTTAGTTATTTATGTGTGTATGTTTGATATTTATTGTGGAAGGTACATGTTAAGTGCTTCCATGAATAAGGTTTAGATAAAGTGAATAGCTTATTTATTTGTTCACATCATGCATTCATCTTAGTTTGGTTTCTAGAAATATGCATGCATAAGAAATATTTCAGTTGTTCAAATTTTGTTTATATCATGATGCATATAGATTATAGAAATTGGGAAATACCAAAACTAAAAAGCTGTAAGAATTGATTTTAAGGTTGGTTGATTATATATGAATGCTGGAAATGGTATGGTGTGTTTATCTTTGAATATATTATGAAGATTTTTGGGTTTCTTAAGATGTTGGTTATTTTTGAAGCTTGAGTTTTGGTTCTTAAGAGGCAATTTTTAGTTTGTTCAGAGATTAATTCAATTTTTTATATAAGGAAATTTTAAATAACTGAGTCGACCATTTTTAAATGATATGCCAAAATCATTGATAAATATCTATAGATATTCCTGGGTTTGCAATATTATCTATTATTTTATAATTGCAAGGGTGATTTAAGGTTTCAGATAAGATGAATTTTTTGTTAAAATTTCACCTCAATATTCAAGTTTAAGGTTTTTATTTGAAAATAGACGTTGAAGTTAAGGTTCTTTGATACTTCTCATTTTGAAATTTATATCAAAATCTTATATTGGATTAAATGAGTTAGCTTCAGATAGTATTTGATGTTGTCACTTAGAAAATATTTGTTGAGATATTTTTGACAAGTTGTTGGTTGTATCTGATAGTTTCATTAAAGTGTTCAAAGTAAATTTTGATATAGATAGATGGTTTTTAGTTTATGATATGGTTTAGTTTCAGTTTATTGAGATATGTTTTTGGTTTTATTTCTTTTAGACATTTGTTCTTTTTCAAATATTAAATTTGATTATTATATTTTAAATTGATCATAATGTCAGGGTGCGATCAACTTGGTTCAACAAGAAGTAATGATAATAGGAGATGAGGACATAGTTCTAATAGTTATACTAACCAGCCCAATCCCAATAGAGTTTTCCCTAGGGGTGTTTTCCATGAAATAAACATTAGCCTTAGATTCCATAAGGAAAAAAGATTGTCCATACACTTTGATGTTTATGATCCTAAATTTTGTGATATTGTAAATAATTTTCTTGCTAATCTAATAAACAAGAGATATAAAAGATATAGAGGTAATAGAGGTTTATTTGGTCATAGATTTGGAGCATGAACACCTTCACAAAGTAGTTCATCTCATTGCTTGGATAATGACCTTCAACACTTGCCACTTCACCCTCATAATATTGAAATAATTGAATCAATTTTTGATCCTCTGCCTATAAATCAAGCCACATAACTTGAAATATAGACTTCCCATGCCAAAAAAAAATAAAATTTGGCCATCCTTTCAGATGTACCTTCTCCTTCCCATGTAGATCCTGCTAGGAAATGTAAAAGGTTGAGTCTAGTTGCTGCCCATAATGAACCTATCTTGAGAAATGAAAGATTGAATTTGGGAGTTCAAGGTTATGTTGGTAGAAGGAAGATAATAAACATTCCATCTTCCACTGTAGAAAAGAGAACTACAGAAAAGAGAGATGAAATTCAATCTAAGCCAAAGACACTAATGGAAGTTAGGATGTTGAAAAGAATCAAAATAGAGATTTATGAGAGCACAACTGATTCAGGAATAAGACTAGTACCATTTCTTACAATAAAGATCAAGTATAATATTTGTATTCATGAATAAGGTACATATGTAATTGAGGTGTTCTTTGATTCAGAGGATTATTGGTCATCCAAGGGTTAAAATTTGCTTTATTGTTGAACTTTTTCATGACAAAACTTGATATTTTAGTTTGATACTTTAATTTTTAGACTTTGATATATTTTCATAAATTTTGAAAAAATGTAGCAGTTTTAGAGTTCTAGAATAAATATATATGCTTAAGTTATTTGATATGCATTATGGATTAATATAAATATGATTTATTAATCTTTGAGTTTTTTATTTTATGATTAGATTATGTATTCTATTATATTATTAATCATGATGGTCTCCACCCATTAAGAATAGTACCTCTAATCTATATTCAATAAACTTGATCAATTAAGACTTTTAAAGTCTTAAATAAATCTATCCTTAACTAATAATTGTAATAATTAATTGACTTTTTAAAAGTCAATTAGTTAATATAAACTAATAACTAACTAAAGTTAGTTATAATTTATTTGCAACTAAGTTTGAAGGTATTTGAAGAGATCAAGGACTCATTTGAAGGTAGAAGAACAACAATAGTAATTGATGACTTAGACATTTTTTGAAGTCAATCATTCATCTCTCTTGTTTTTATGCAACTTCTCTAAGATAGTATAAGTTTTATAGATAGACCCAATTGTACTTTATCTAATGGTTGAGTAACTATTTATGTAACATAGGTATATTTAGCTTTATTTATTATTTAATACTCATTATTTGAAGATTTCTAAGCTTAACATCTTTTTATGATTTCTATTTATAGTCATATATATAGATTCTAAGTATTTGACTTGAATAATGATGAACATTTCACTATTTTTTGACATTTCATTGATCTATTTTGATTGTAAAGTTATCATTCAAATTTTTATAAAGGAAAAATGTTGGTTTTCTCAATAAAATTATCTTTTTCTGCTAAGATAACTCTTCTTTGAGACTCACATGCTTTATTATAATCTATTTGACTCTAATTTTAATATAACTTAGTTTTTAGTTTTCTTTAAATCTGATTTTATTTTTGTTTCTAGTTATCTACTTACCTTTTAGTTTTTAGTTTAGTTTCATTTATGTTTTTATAGTTTAATTAATCACTTAGTCTAATCTTCATTCATTTATTTAGTAGACATTAATAAATATTTCTTTAAGCCTTTCTTTAGTTCTATTTATTTTGAGTTCTCTTAATTTGAATAGATTTCTAGATATGTTTAAGTCTTTAGATTTATAGTTTTTGTTTAGTTTAGTTTTAGTCTTGAAAGTTGCTCTTTAGTTTACTAGATTTATTTTTATTCTAGTTTTAGTTTATTTGTTTGATCTTCCTCTTTAATTTTTATCTTCTCTTGAGCTTGTCTTTGATCATATTAGATTGCTTAGTTAGACTTTAGTATTTTATTAGTTCGTTATCCTTTTCTTAGATCTTATTTGTTTACTTTTCTTTTTTTAGTTTAGTTGTTTATTGTCTCACTCTCTTGTTTACATGTTTAAATATCTTATCTTTTCTCTATCTCTTTTCTTTCTAGTTATGTTTTGGAGTTAACTTAAAGAACATTACAACAAGAAATTAGATATTATTTGAATATATATATTACTGATCATATTTTTATTCTTCAAGAGACTATCTAAATCATAAGTTTTCTCTTTTAGATAGAATAGATTATAGATTCTTATCTTAATTGATTCATGATTTAAAAAAGTAGATTTTTGATTATTATAATAGAATAAGTTTCATTTGATAGTTTATTGATTATTTCCTAGAATATATAAAAAAACCCCCTCACATCTTTAGGATAATAAATGAATCTTTATAACTTCATAATTAGATTGGTACGATTCTAACTTGCCTTCGTGATAGGTAAAAGGGTTGATTCATTGATGGTATAATTTCCAACATCAACATAGTATTCAAAATGTTGAATGGTGTATGAATAAATGATTGTGATATAAATTAAAACAATTGAATTATTTATGAATAAGAATAGTGTAGTTTGCGTGTACGATTCTAACTTGCCTTCGTGATAGGTAAAAGGGTTGATTCATTGATGGTATAATTTCCAACATCAACATAGTATTCAAAATGTTGAATGGTGTATGAATAAATGATTGTGATATAAATTAAAACAATTGAATTATTTATGAATAAGAATAGTGTAGTTTGCGTAAAAATTTAATATGCACAATAAAATATAGAAGTAAGATTTTTGTAGACTATTGTAAGTGATAATTAACATAGTTAAATGTTATAATAATGTTTGAATGTAATAAGCATACTTAGTTTATATAAAATAATCAATAAGATTAGTTTTTATGATAGTACTAGTTTGTGTTCCAAATTATGAATGATTATTTAACGTTTATTATAATAACATTGTTGTGTATTCCAAACTTTGAATAGATTGTGTGATAAGGATATGTTGTAATACATTTATCTACCTTTATATGTATGAAGTTTTATTTTAGGGTATATTACAATATGGTTTGACTGTAACATATATATGAAAATAACCTCCTTGTCTAAAATATGACAAGGGTTAGGTAGGGAGCCTATTTATTAATTCTTTGTATCACCATTATCTATCCTTTTTGAAAATGAAGGGACACTCCCAATGGGGAGGTGTGTGGGGGACCGTTGGTCGAAGGTTGGAGGTAAAGTGCCTAGATGATGCTCTCCCTCTCTACAATTGGATATAGACTAATTTTGAAACATATTTATGGATATTAAACTAATATGAATAGTTGTTTCATATAATCTCTAATATATTATTGTATTCTTGTACTTGATATTGTTAAATTTTTAGCATGTAAAATAGTGTCTGTTGGTAAACATGTGTAATATTTATTTGAAATCTATATTATAGCAGTGGCTATATATCTAATGTAAACTTGTTTTGGCCTATTTTAGCTTTCATATATTAATGAGAAGTATTTCTATTAAGATTTATAATATGTTTCATAGTTTTACTATTTCTGCACCATTGTAATCCTATTTGGGAGCTTCATGAGAAAGTTGATTAAATGTTTGAATCAATGAATAAATTAATATATTGTACTTGTAATTATTTTGTCATCAAAAACTAATGGTAGAAACAAAGTGGTGTATAAATAGTAAAATTATGTTGTTAGTTAACTTAATGGTTAATATGGATAATTAATCTTAATTAAAAAATATATCATATACTTTTTGTGAGCTGAACCTCATATGGTTCTAACATGTGGTATCATAGTGTAGGTTTAAAATCTCAGTTATAATGAGTCCATTAACACTAAAATAACTCTCTTCTTTTTCCTAAGAAGAATATGGTGTATGAACTCATGATTAGGGAACATCGAATCAACATGAACAACTTAATCCCAACCAACGAACATTTGAGAAAGTTATAAATTTTGATCAAATAATCACAATATTAAATGAAAATTGAGACATAATTTCATCCCTAGAATAAGAGGTACATGGGAATGATGAGGAATAAGATAAATAACAACCTAACTATCAATAAGATGATTAAGAAAAACACCAAAAATAAGAGCGTGTTGAAGAGCACCGAGCTGCAAGAGTAAAAGTGGATACAAAACTTGCACATGATATGAAAAAAGTGAATCCACCTAAATTTGATTGAACATTATTATAATATGGAGCTAAGGGTTGGCTCATTGAAATTGATAAGTATTTATAAATTTAAAATTACTCCTAGGTGACTAAAGTGGTATGGGGATCATACCAGCTAGATGGTGAAAAAACAACTTGATTGGACAAAAAAAAGTTACAAATAGGTATTAACTCCACCATGACCAATTGAGAGCAATTTATAACATTTTTCAAGGTTCAGTGGCTACCAAAACTCTGTTTTGACTAGAAATTGATAGATATACACAATATAAAACATGGAGATTTGTAAGTGATAGAATAGTGGGAATGATTTACCAAATTTCTTAAGTATGTTCCCTAGTAACAAAAATATGAAATTTTAAGAATCAAAATGTTAATCATGGGGATAAGGCTCTAGATCTATTTTGAAGTGGATTTGCATGGACCTAGTTCCATGGGTCATTTTTTAAAGAAAAGTTTAAATTAAGATCATAAGCTAAAATTACTTTCATAAGTTAGAGATAAATATCATAAGTTTTTTGAGCCAATAAATTATTTGAAAAATAAGAATTGGAAGTGTAATAGGGATTCCAAAAATAGATTTTTTAATGAGAATTCCAGGTTTGCCAATGCTTCAAGGAACAAAAAACTAGGCAATGGCTTCAAGGATGAAACAAAGGAGGTAATGTACTAGAAAGAAAAGGACCACCTAGTGGATGTTTCACTTTTGGGTGAGATCACTATGCTAAAGACTATACTTAAAGGAAGACATGGAGAAAATTCAAGAATCCTTCAACATCATCCTCAAAATAGGGAACCTTCCAGCAATGGATTCATGCAACTATTGAAAATCATAAAGTTAAGTTTTAGGCCTTTATAATTGAGCTTTCAAGTACTTTATTTGGGATTTTAATTTTAATTTTTATAGATACTAGATCCACTAAATGTTTTATTTCTCCTAGTTTACTTAACAAACTACCTAGGAAAGTTAGATGCATGAAAAATGCATGGACTTTGAAGTATGGGAATCAGTCTAGGATCAAAGTAGATAAATTCTTAGTTGAAGTAGAGGTGGAATTACCTAATTTAACCATGGTGGTGGAATTTTTTATAACTCCACTAGTGTCATATGATGTGATCTTATGAGTGAATTGGACTTGAAATCATAAGGCAAAGGTTGATTGATTTGTAAATAAGGTTGAATGCTTAGATGATTTGGGAAATCAACCCCAAGTCCAAGGTGAAAATAAGGAGTTAAATTTAAGACAAATTTCAATCATTTAGCTAAATAAGGCTCAAAATAAATGATTCCATATGTTTTTGGTTAAGTTAGATGAGGTTGAAGAACCTAAAAAACCTACCTTTGAGGATTATCCTTTTATGTAGATTATGTATTTATAGAAGATCTACTTGGATTACCTCCTAAAAGGTAATTTTATTTCATAATCAATATCATTATAGGATCTGAGCCTCAATCTAAGACACCTTAAAAAATTAAAACAATAAATTTATTTGAATTGAAATCCCAAGATAATGAGATGTTATCCAAAGGATTAATTTGATTGAGTGTTTCACTATGAGGAACACTAGTGGTGTTTATGAAAAATAAGGGGTGACTCTTCATCATGCATAAAATATATAATTATTTAACCCTAAAATATAGAATAAATAATATAATTTTAAAGGTGATAAAGATAGCCCAGGGAACAAGGGTGATAAATTATGTCTATAACAAGCCAATTAATTTTTTAACTCAGATAAAATATATGCTTAATTTAAAAACTAAGACAAGCTAAATGTTTTGTGTAAATCAATGATTTATATTTTAATAATGGATAATAATGGTTCTTATCTCAATTATTATGTGAATTCATATATAATATGAAACATTTTATAAATAGACTAGATCTAGATTTTGGATTAGTTGTCTGATTCTAGAAATTTGACCTCTATGACCTTAGACGCTTGCAACAAATTTAGATGATTATGTCAATACTTCTATATAACTTGGATATAAGTGTCTAGTATAGAATAATTACTATATTTGGATGTAACCAACTAGAATGTTTTGGGTTTTGTGTCACCTTCACTCTAGTGTGCTTATATTTGGCTCATGGACTATCAATCCTTGTCAAATAGTAAAACCCTAGTTCTTCATTTTCATAGTGACTGTGAGAAAAATGGGTTAGTGGGATCAAAGTGTAAAGCTAACCCAAAATACCCCTCTATTAGTGGATTTTACCTACATAAAAACTACTATGAAGAGGGCCTCAGACTCATGTTGTTATCCCCTACATGTGAGTTTGTGTGCACATAAGATTGTAATATGTGATAAAAAGTATAATAATGACCTAGCTTGTAACTTGGAAAATATGGTTCATATACTACTCCTTTAGTATTTTATACATATATATGTGTTTTACCTATGATTTATATGGAAATAGGGGAAAAGAGGGAAGCTTTTCTCACTTGAATGCTTGATTAAATGCATTTGGTAAGTTGTCGTGTGAGTTTTTTGGTCTGTGTTAGGTGGGGTATGAATGAGAGTTGATATTGTGTGTGTGTGTGTGTGTGTGTGTGTGTGTGTGTGTGTGTGTGTGTATCATTTTGGATAATATTTTTCATTAAATCACTTAGGCCAACCATATGGATACATTTCATTTTAAAATTAGATGAACTTAAGGCACTGAACACTTGCATCAACATAGGTGTCTGACTGGGATGTAAGTGTCTGGGCAACTATAAAATAAGCACATGTTTAAAACTTATAAAAATAGGATATAATAAGGTTTATAAATTTTTTAACATGATATAAGGTCCTAGTAATTATAATAACATTTGTAAAACTAATATATAAGTAATCTAGCAAAAATAGATAATGTATATGAGACTTTTGGCATTGGGAAAGGTTTAAAATTGAAAAGAATATCCAAGGTATGTGTTTACCAAGTGTATAATATTGAGGTGATATATAATTTATAAATAGTGTCTAAATTTTCCTCCATTTAATATAGTAATAAAATTTCTAGTTTAAAGGAAAAGAAATGTGTACTTTGGTGTGTATAACACACCTTGCCTTTGTGTGAGCCCAAATTGAGTTCTTTACTAGTGACTGACCTATAACCAAGATCATGTTATAGTATATAATAAATTAATACAATATGAAATAAAAATAATTGAAATTATTAAAATTAAATTTAGAAATGTTTGGGAGTACACTTATATATCGATTCAATCACCTTACCTTTTGATAATTTGATTTGAAAATATTTATCATTATGAACCATTAGATATGAGATTAGGACAAATATAAATATATAATGTGCATGAATATAGAAATATTAGAGGACAAATTTACCCAACCTTGGATAAAAATCTTATTTTCCACATGGAAGTTGAGATTATCTCAAATGTGTAACCCAATCATACTTATAACCTAATGAATGTTAGTGAACCAAGTTAACTCACACTATAAATATGGTGAGACTAGATGATGTAATCAAGTCCAACCTATAAAATAATTAATATTGAGTGATTTAATGATGTATAAGGTTATTATAAAAACCTCATCTTCCCATTATTTCTCTAAATTTGATCTCTGATCTCCAAATTTGTAAGCACCCTACTATTTCCTTAAACTTCTCTCTTTCAATAGCTTTACAACTCCACACTAGGCTCCTAAGTTTCTTGATGTATGAACATATTATATAAGATCTTGTGAACCATCCCTCACTATATTTATACCTTTCATGAACCTACCACTCATCCACTCATCTCATTCCATTCATTTTCCCATCTCCTTTCATTCACTCACTCACTAGCTTCATTAGGCTATTAGCTCGTCAAGACACAAACACATTAATTAATGATTTAAGTTCCTTGAGTGTAACTATTTATGATAGATTATATCTCCTAGGAATAAAATACCTACCTCATCTCATTTTAACCCTTGACTCAATCTCAACATTTAATTACACACCTCAAGCATAATAATGAGACTACTTCCTTGTAGCCTTTTAAAATACAACCTTCCTTGGTTTGAAAATTTAAATGGAGTATTTAGGAATATGAGACATTATTTGGAAACAATATATCTTATTACTACTTCTTAATAAGTTTCATAACCTCACTCAATGTATTAATACCCTTTTCTTTGTACTTACCTTGACAATTAGGCCTCTTAGGGCTCTTTCTAGTCTTAGTCTAAAAATATCACTCTGTAAAAGTATGTATGGGTCTAAAAATACCAAAATAATTTCATCCTTATAATAACACATTAATATACCAACTTTTATGAAGTTTCACTTGAGGAATCTCTCTAAATCTCACTTTTCAATCTTCAACCCTGTTATAGGGTTTCTCTATCTTGCACCAACTAGAGAGGGTACTAATTTGATTTTTTTGGAAAATAATTTCTCTCATACCCTTATAATGACTAAATTATGTTTGACCTATATATATCCTAATTTCCTTAAACCACTATCTCTTTGTGAAAAACTTCTAAATATCCCCAAATTGATGATTCTACAAAATTCTATGGACACAATCTAATTATGCAAGGTGCAATTTCACATTTTAACTTACCAAAGGATTTGAATCATTAAATAAATATTATTTTCCATTAAATTATCTCTCACCACTATATTCACACTACTACAACCTCCATCGACATATATGATTCATTAATGAGATTACACATAGTTTCTTAATTGTCTCTTTTAGACAAAACACTCATAAATTGTAATTTTGAACTCATTACTTTTATTAGGATAAAAAAAGGCCTATATGAACAAAATAAATGATTAAAAAAATATTTTAATCTTGGATATCACCATAACACTCTCAATATCTCACTTGAAAAGGTTTTTTCTACATTAATCTCACAAACTCAATGAACTATATACAAAACTCTTGTTATAGACCTACAAGATACAAACCTTTGCAACTTAAGTTAAAAAATAATTTTTTAAGGTTTTAAATTATTTTAAAACATAAATTACATTAAAAAAGAGTAAACATTAAACTACATAGGTGCACATTTTAAACACTCTAGCTTTTATTGATTTACATTCTTGTACAACTATCATCTCTGTCACCATGGACAAAATACAGAGTTATCTTCATTTTCATTCATTTCTCCATTATCCTCCATAAATCTACCTCTTACCACAATAAATATCAATATATATCACGCTACCTTATCCTGTCATGTAAAAATTTTCATTTCATTCTTCTCTACATGTAAGGGAAACTTCTACTTTTTAGGTCATTTACTCAAGTTGGTAGTTATATCAAGACACTTAGTTTATCACTTTTATACTCCATATATTAAATGTATAACATCTTAGAAAACATTATAGGCTAATATAAGACCGTATAATAACATATTATCAAAATTACACTTCATGAAAACCTTAAAAATACTCTTAAACTCTCATATAATATTTAAATATTTAAATTATCCCTTTTGGGTAAAAAATGCCAAAGGGATACTAAAAGACACCTAGAGACTCTTTCAACAATTCATATACCTTCCAAGGGATCTTATGATACCACACACACATACATAACACTTAAACACTTCATGGTTAACCCTATTCACCTAAGTTACTTTGATGCTCATGCATCATGTAATCACCTCAACCATACCAAAATCAAACAAATTATTGTAGTATATTATCTCAATACAATCTATAACAATCCAACTTGGTGAGCTAAATTATGTATAAGTGTTTTAAATCTAAAATATGATTTTATTTTATAATTTAAGGTGCTCTTTTACATGACATATGCACCTTATATATGTCTTATATTGAAACCTAGGTATAACAATTGTACTAATGTATATAATTATATCAAAAATGTGTATTTAAATCATATAAATGTGAAATTTGACCAATATACAAACTATTTAAGTGTGGAAAACATGTTTCCATAACATTCCCCCACTATATATCTAAATTTTTGAACTATGATAAATATGGAGAACATGTTTTCATAACATGCCCTACCAAATCTGATGAATTGTGAAAAATGTGTAATCCATGTCTCTATAACATGCCCCAACTAATATGCCCCCATTTTGAGGTGAGGTGAAGTATAAACTAGTAGTTACCTTACCTAAAAATGATAAGATAACTATATAATCTATATATGAACCATGTATCATATACGAGTAACATGTCTAAGTAGATATATCAATGAAGTACATAGTATGTGATCATATTAAGTCCTAATATGCATGACATAGATCATGGAAACATATAGAGAGTGATAGTACAAGCTGCTCAAAAATAAATTAGGCACACACATAAGAGCACTCAAAATCAAATTAAATTACAATGGTTCAAAGAGAACTCAAATAATGGGCATGTTCACATTTCATAAAATCAAAGGGACATGACTTATTTAAAATTTCACAAAGCAAGGAATGACAGTCAAATGTCAACATATAGAAGTAATGACATATGCTAATGTCACAATAAGAAAACATAGGCATGAGGGCCACAATCAATGGATCATATTCAAATGCTTGAACAAGTAATATAATGCATGCTAATAGAAATCAAGGAACACACTCAAATAAGTGAAAAAAGGAAAGCATGGAAAATAAACAACAAACATAACATAACATACTACCCATGGATCATATGTGTTAACAAAAAATGTTAAGTACATAAAATTTCAAGTACACTATGAAAGATATAATCATGGATAAAGGTATGTGTAATTACATAATCTCAAACATGATAATGTATAATGATTATATAATAATATAACCTATATGTATCATGATCAAATAAGTAGATGCCCCCAATGTCCACATGACATGAGTAGAGGTAAGGCCCAACATTATAAAACTACATAGATCATGTATTTGTGTATGTCTATATCACACTCAAAGGATTCATGAAACACATGTGTATATATAAATAAATTATATGTTATTTGATAACATGGAACCAACAACATATATGCCAAGGAGTTAATAAAACTTGTGAATGGTGTAAATATTTTTTGGATTTTTGAAGTTTTTTTGTATTTTTGAAAATTTTGAAATATTTCAAGCAATATATTTATGCAAGTGCATATTATTCATTAGGTTTTCTATAGGTTATCATTCAAGTGTATAGAGGTGGTATGTGCCTTTTCCTAATTTATCGATAACTATAAATGGTCCCAAATAATTTGGTTTGAACTTTAATTTCTTGTCTTTTTATTCATTGGTGTTATTTTGATTTCCTTTGAGGACTAGGTCACATATAGTAAATTAATGTGGTTGAACCTTTTTGTTATATGCATGCTTAACATGATCTTGATAAACTCGTAAGTGTTTATCAATTGTTGTGCATTTTTCAATCAACTATTCTAATTGTTGCAATCTCTTTTAATGATATTCATTATCTTTTATAATATCTTTGAGAGATATATGTAGGGAAAGTATCTCAAGCTCAATTAATAACACTGCCTCTATACCATAAATCAAAGAATTAGGTTTATTTTGATCAGTGTACAAACACTAACATGGTATGCCCATAAATCATGCACCATTGACTGGTGCTAATCTATGTTATATCATTCAACTATTTTTCCAAGTATTTGATAATGGTTTTATTTGTCTCATATACCTATCCATTACCCTATGGGTAGTAAAGTATAGAAAATGTATGTTTGATTTTATATTTATTACAAAAGTGTTTCATTTTCATATTTTTGAATGATGATCCATTTTTAGTAATAATAGATGAAGGTATGCCAAAATGAGAAATAATATTGGTCATAAAAATATGCATATGTAATCCCATATAGTAAACTCAAGTGGAATTTCCTCCACCCATTTTAAAAAATATTATGTAACTATGATTATGAATTTGTGTCCATCGATAGGCACATGATTTATCTTTCTAATCAAATAAAATCCCCATAAGGATAAAGGTCATGGTTATACAATTGGCTATAACTCATGAGATGGTGCATGGTTAAAAATGCTATATTTATGGATTTTTAAACATAATTTAACATTTTAAATACATTCTTGTTCCATGGTAGGCCAATAATAACCTTGGAATAAAATATTTAGGACATGACCTTGCCACTAAAATGTCTGTCGCACTCACTACCATGCATTTATAATATTATAGTACATGCCTCATCCATGTTTAAGCATCAAAGTAGTTGTCTATTTAAACCTTGTATAAATAAATAATTTCCAATGATAACATAATAAAGTGATTCTCATTGTAATTTTAGTTTATCATTTTATGTAAAATGGTTTAGTATATAAGCTCGGTAGAGGAAATTATAAATATCATTCTACCACCATTATATATTTTTAGAACTATAAGTAATATCTAGAATGGATAACACATAAACTTTATCATAATAAATGGAAGGATCATGTAACTGATATATGGTAAAGTTTATATGGTCACCACTAATATCAAAAGGCATCAAATATGTCTCACTAGCCATTACATCTGAATGGTGGTTATTTTTATGAGGAATAATATCAATGAAAAATGTATCAAATATCATATTAAGTTTATCCACCATTTATTTATAATGTATTAAATGTTCTTTAGTTTGGTAGTGATTGATAACTTGAATAACAACCAACTGAGAGTCACCAAAAAAATGAATGTCCTTGATATGAAGATTTTGTGCTATTGATAATACGATTATCAAGGTTTCATATTCTACTATATTATTTATGAAAGAAAAGGCTACATGTAAGACAAGGCCATGTACTCACCATTGTTAGAAATATTGTCATTGATGTCAAAGGTCTAGCATTATTGGTGATAAAGTCCCCATAGCATTTAATGGTGTTTTTAATATTCATATCTTGGCTAATGTGTGTTGATATTTATTTAATATTAATGAATATATTTTTGGTTACATAAAATTAAAAAGAGGGCCCATGGAGAAGTCAAAGAGTCATGGGGTAAAGACAAAAGAGGAATGGGACACATTTTTCCATGAAGAGTCACCTTAAAGAATTTGAAAGGTCACCAAGATAAAGATAAAAGAAGAAACAATGCATTTGATTATGAAAGGTCTCCATGTGACTTTTCAAATGCAAGGATACAAAGGGTAATGAAAGTTTAGAACCATTTTCCATGAGGATTGAAGGGTCACAAAGGGTGAATGCCAAAGGTCATTTGAAAAGATATAAATAAAGGCTTGAGAATCCATTTGTAATATGCAAGAGAGTGCATGGTTTTGTAATTATTTTATATAAGAAAAAGGAGAGAAAATTAGGAGATATTGTAGAGTTATATAATTTTTTGAGTAAGCAACATTAAGATATATTTGTGTTTCATACACAAGAGATGTTGGTTCTCTTATGGGTTGGTTTTCACAAATCTTTGCAAGGGGTTGGTGCTCTTGTGGGTTGGTACTCACAAATAGTTTTTATGTTAGTGCTCGGTAAAAGGTTTGGTGCTCCTACAAGTTGGTGCTTAAAATTTTTGTAATTTCAGTTGGTTCTCATTCATATACTTGAGATTTTTATTCATGGTTTTTCCCACTTTGGGTTTCCATGTAAATTTTTTGTGTTTCTCTCTCTCTTGTGTGGTGCATGTTATTGTTTCAGTTTTATTGCATATCTTAAATGTGTGATTAAGTGGATTAAAGAAAATAAATCATATTAAATAAAAGATATATAATTTACTAATTCACCCCCTCTCTCATTATATTTCATGCTTAATAATTGGTATCAGAGTAGGTTCTTTTGAAAAGAGTTTAACAGCTTGAAGGTAGATTGAGGAAAGCATGATGGCTAGATCACATGAAGGTTTTTATACAAATAAGGCACCTTTTTTTGATGAGATAAATTATGATTTTTAGATCATAAGGATGAGGATTTATTTTATGGCCCTTGGATTCGACATTTGGAAAGCAATGGTGGAGGAATATGAAGAGCCACAAATACTTGTAACTACTCTGATAAAAAAGAAGGCAAGTGAAAATAATCAATGTCAGATAAGATAAGTATCAAATCTGAAAAATACAAAGGGGAGGCCACTAATTTCATAGAAAATGTTAATATATAAAAAGGAAAGAGCTATGTTGAAGCTCTTACAAAAGAAGAAATCAAAAGGGAAGAAGTTAAGAATACAGAGAACATCTCAAAAAAAAAAAGGTTGGAAA
This sequence comes from Torreya grandis, assembly GCA_037957365.1. Classification (NCBI taxonomy): domain Eukaryota; kingdom Viridiplantae; phylum Streptophyta; class Pinopsida; order Cupressales; family Taxaceae; genus Torreya; species Torreya grandis. The sequence goes on from JARHVA010000788.1 coordinate 1,090,499, forward strand.
GAACAAAGATACAAAAGGCAATTAGGTCATAGATACACAAATAGGTCCTATTTTTATGGTTAATATTTTTATTATAATAGATATGGTCATAAGAAAATAAAATGTCAAAAAAGGGCTAACAATTTTAGAAATAAGGAGAAAGAAACTCATGTAGAGTCAAGTAGAAGGCACAACTCTTTTGCTACTCTATCAAGATTTAATTAAGAGGTGATAATATGTTACAAGTGCAATAACTTTAGACACATAGCCTAGTATTTTAGAAGTGTGTTTGAGTTAGTCAAGAAGGACTAGAGTTTCAAGGCTCCATTCATCAAGAAGAAAGTTTAGATAGGTTCATGGTAGAAGAAATAACTTGAAAAATCTATGTCAGTATAAACAACTTTGCATGCAAGAAATGAAGAAAGGCCATGGTTCATTGATTGTGGATGTTCGAGGCACATGACAGGAGACAAGAGCAAGTTCATAACCTTAAAGAAGATCAATGGTGGCATAGTGAAATTCAAAGATAATACTACTGCCAAAATTGCTAAAAAGGTACACTAAGTTTGGATAATGGTAGAACTAAAACTAAAACTATTTTGTATGTAGGTGGTCTTAAGCATAATATTTTGAGTGTAAGTCAAATGTGTGATTAGGGGCATACACTAAAGTTTTATGCATAAGGTTATGAAATTAGGATAAAAGATTCATATGTATTGGTTGTAGATACTCAAAGAAAAGGTAATAATTTATATATGTTATCAGACATCAAAGGTCAAAGATGTTGTTTGAGTCATATTGAAGAAAGTTTGATATGGCACAGGAGAATGAGACACATAAATTTTGACAATCTTGTCAACATCAACAAGAAGTAAGAAGTCAAAAATATTCCAAAGATTAAAAATCCATCCAACACACTTTGTGAACCTTGTCAGCATGGGAAGTAGGCTAGAAGGTGCTTCAAAACAAAAGAATACTCGACCACTCAGATGTTAGAGCTTGTTCACACTAATTTGTGTGGACCTATGAGAACTCAAAGTACTTAAGGTGAGAAATATTTCATGTTACTTATTGATGATTTTTCACATATGACTTGGGTAATGTTTTTAAATAAAAAATTAGAAGATTTTAGACATTTCAAAGCATTCAAAGCATTAGTGGAGAATGAAACCAGTTTGAAGATTAAGTGCTTAAGATCATATGAGGAGGAGAATTCATGTCAGATCAATTTATTGAGTTTTGTGAAAACTATCAAATAAAGAGACATTATTTAGCAGCTAGAACTCCCCAAAAAAATGGAGTAGTTGAATGGAGAAATAGAATAGTTTAGGAGATGGAAAGGACAATGCTAAATGAATCTAAGACACCAAATAAATATTGAAGAGAGGTAGTTGGTACATTAGTGCATATCTAGAATAGAGAATTATTAAGAGTAAATAGTGACAAGAATCCTTATGAGCTATGAAAAGACAAACTAGCTACAACTGATTATTTTAGAGTTTTTGATAGTAGATGCTTTATAAAGAAAATTGATGAAAAACTTGGTAAGTTTGAATCCAGAGTAGATGAAGGTATATTTCTTGGTTATTCTTGAAAAAGTAAAGATTATAAATGTTATAACAAAAGAACCAAGAAGATAGTTGAAAGTGAAAGTGTCAGGATAGAAGAAGATGGAACACAAAGAATCACTGATCTAATAGACATTCCTGAAATCATTGAAGAGGAATATTTTAAAGAATCAGATGAAGATGAGAAGGAGAAAAAGGACCGCAAAACTCCATCCAAATATTTGCAAAGAAATCATAATGAAAGTGACATTATCAAGGACATAAATGAAGGAATTCACACTAGAAGAATGATGGTAAGTGAATCTGAGCAAGTTAATTTCTCTTTGTTATCCAAAATTCATCCTAGAACCTTTTTCGAAGCTAGACATGATGGGCAATGGGTTAAGGCAATTGATGAAGAATTAAATTAGATATAAAATAATTATACTTTGGAATTAGTGACTAGAACAAAAGATCATAATGTGATAGGAACAAAATGGGTTTATAGAAATACGTTGCATGAAAATGGAGAAGTGACCAGGAATAATGCAAGATTAGTATGTAAAGGATATGCTTAGATTGAGGGAATAGATTTTAAAGAAAATTTTGAACTAGTGGCAAGGTTAGAGGCTATTAGAATCTTTCTTTCATATGCAATGTTTAAAAATTTCAAAATGTTTTAGATGGATGTCAAATCTGCCTTCCTAAATGGGAATCTAGAAGAAGAGGTCTACATTGAGTAGCCTAAGGGATTTATTCTCTCAACTATCAGTAGTCATGTATGTAGATTACAAAAAGCACTGTATGGGTTGAAACAAGCTCCCAGAGTTTAGTATGCAAGAATTGATAAGTACCTATAGGATCAAGGTTTCAAGAGAGGATTTGCTGACAGTAATCTCTACATCAAAATAGAAGGTGAGCATCAATTGATTATTGTGGTATATGTTGATGACATCATTTTTGGATGAAACATTGAAATGATGATAAAATAATTTTTTGATAATCTGCAAAAGGAATTTGAGATGTCTATGCTTGGAGAATTGTCATTTTTATTAGGATTGTAAATATTTTAGTCAGATAAGGAATTTTCATATCTCAAAGTAAATATGCCAAGGAAATGTTTAAGAAATTTGGTTTTAAGGATTGTGCACTAGTTGGCACACCAATAAGTACAAGAAATAGGGTGAGCAAGGATGAAGATTCCCCTATTGTAAATCAATCTTTGTATAGATCTATGATTGGTAGTCTTTTATATTTTATAGCATCGAGGCTAGACATCATGCATGTAGTAGGTATGGTTGCAAGATATCAGTCAACTCCAAAAGATAGTCATGTTTAGTTGGTGAAGAGAATATTTAGATATATCAAGGGGACATTGGATTATGAGTTGTGGTATCCTAGAGGTAGATATTTCACTTTGGTTGCTTATACAGATTTAGATTGGGCAGGTTGCTTGGATGACAAAAAAAGTATAAGTGGAGGATCTTTTTTCCTCGATGATAGCTTAGTATCATGGCTAAGTAAGAAGTAAAACTCAGTATCAATTTCTATAGCTGAAGCAAAATATATTGTAGTAGTATTATGTTGTACTCAAGTGCTTTGGATGAAGCAAAATTTGGAAGATATCAAGGTAAAATATGATGAACTTATTTCTATTTTTTGTGACAACACAAGTGCTATTAATATTTCAAATAATCCACTGATGCATTCAAGAACAAAACATATTCCCATCATATATCACTTTTTGAGAGAGCGGGTTGTAGATCAATAGGTTAAGATGGAATATATCAGTACTATAGAGTAGATTATAGATATTTTCACAAAGGCACCACTAAAAAACACATTTGAGTATCTATAAGAAAAATTAGGAGTAATTTATTTTACTTCCTACCATTGAGGATTAACATCAGTTGAAGGGGAGATAAGTGTTAGCTCTAGGATAGGCCCTTTGCCATTAATGTCAAAGGGGGAGAATAATAAAAACAAGTACAGGTATAGGTACATGTGTAGAAATAGGTACAAGGATAGGTACAAGTTGATATAGTAAGGGGGAGTTATTGTATATTTTTTAGATGGTAGTATGTGCAAGTTTTAGGATGTCATAGTTTTAGTTTGAGGTTGCCATAAATGAAAAAGGGGGAGATTATTGTAAATATTATCATTGATGTCAAAGGTCTAACATTGTTGGTGATAAAGGCCCCATAACATTTAATGGTGTTTTTAATATTCATATCTTGGTTAATGTGTGTTGATATTTATTTAATATTAATGAATATATTTTTGGTTGTATAAAAGTCAAAAGAGGGCCCATGGAGAAGTCAAAGAGTCATGGGGTAAAGATAAAAGAGGAATGGAATGAATTTTCCCATGAAGATTCACCTTAAGGAATTTGAAAGGTCACAAAGATAAAGACAAAAGAGGAAATGATGCATTGCTTATGAAGTGTCACCATGTGACTTTTAAAATACAAGAATACAAAGGGTCATACAAGTTTGGTGCCATTTTACATGAGGATTTAAGGGTCATAAAGGGTGAATGCCAAAGGTCATTTGGAAAGCTATAAATAAAGACTTGAGAAGCCATTTGTAATATGCAAGAGAGTGCATGGTTTTGTAATTGTTTTATATAAGAAAAGAGAAGAGAAAAGAAGGAGATATTGTAGAGTTTCATTTTTTGAGTAAGCAACATTGAGAGATAGTTGTGTTTTATACACAAGAGGGGTTAGTGCTCCTATGGGTTGGTGCTCACAAATAGTTATTGTGTTGGTGCTCGACAAAGGGGTTAGTGCTCGTGCAAGTTGGTGCTTGTGAACTTTGTAATTTTAGTTGGTGCTCATTCATATACTTGATATTGTTCTCCATGGTTTTTACCACTGTGGGTTTCCAAGTAAAAATTTGGTCTCTCTCTCTCTCTCTCATGTAGTACATGTTATTATTTGAGTTTTATTGCATATCTTGAATGAAGAAAAGAAATTAGATTAATTAAAAGATATATAATATACCGATTCACACCGCACCCCCGCTTAACAACCATTGAGGGTGTAAAATTTAATACTTACACCTACTCATGTTATACAACTAGATTCATTGAAAACCATTATCCTTGGATTTGAAGATATATTATATGCCTCAAATTCATCATGAAAAACTTTGATAATTAGAAATGGATCTACAACTAATTGATCATCTAAAACTTATCCATTTATCAAATTTTAGGATAAATTTTTGAGATCAAACTCTATAATTTACGTTACCCATTGAAAAATGTGATTGATGATGTGTGTTTTATTCATAAGGACCTTTAATGTATCTTCTTCAATTATTACATGGACCTCATTATTGAGAAAATAATGTCATTGTTTTTGTGTAGAAAAAACTAAATCTAAACATAATTTTTCCATTATTATATATTTACATTCATAATAAACCAATTAATGATTGATGTAATATCATGCCTATTCTTTGTGATCATCATATTATGCTCATATGGAACCCAAGGCTCATGAGTGGCTGAAATACAAAGAAGCAATGGTCTATCAGGAATAGGAGGCATGAACACTGGTGTGCTTGCCAAATATTCTTTAATTTTATCAAAACTTTGTTGACAAATGTCATCCCATATAATTTTGTGTCCTTTTTAGCAAACATCTGAAAGGAATTGTTTTATTAGCTAAGTTATGAATGTCAAATAACCTAAATTATGTTTTATAAATATCATAACTATTTTAGATTAGTTGATGATGGCATCTCAACATTATATTTTACTTTTTTTAGTTCAACCTTGATTCCTCACTAAGAAATAATGTACCTAATAAGATTTATGGAAGACACTTTGGAAACACATATTTTTGGATTTAACAGAACATTGAATTTGGCAAGCATTCAAATATTTTTCATGAATTAGTAGTATGATCTTGGTGACATTTGGATTTGTCCATTAAATCATCAACATAATCCTCAATATTTTTTGGAGTAAAATCATGAAAGATATGAGTTGTTGCCCTTTGATATGTTACCCCCAAATTTTTGAGTCAAAAAGGCATGACCATATAACAAAATGTGCCTAGTAAAATAATAAATACTATCTTTGCTTGATCTGTTAGGTTAACTTTGATTTGGTTATATCCAAAAAAACCATCCATAAATGAAAATGTCTCATATACAATTCTAGAATCAATAATCATGTTGATGTTAGGTAATTGAAAATCATCTTTTAGATATGCCTTGTTTAAATCATGGTAATTGGTACAACATTGAATGTCACCTTTAGGATTAGTAACAGGGAAAATATTAGACACCTAATTTGAATGTGAAATCAATCTTATAAATCTTGCATCTAAGATCTTTTTAATCTCATATTATAATAGTAATTCCACTTTGGGATACCTTTTATTAATTTTTTGTTTAACAAGTTTTACATCTAAATATAGTAATATATAATTCATAACTACTAATGGGTAAATACAAAGCATATCTAAGTAAGCCCAAGAAAATAGTTCTGGTTAATCATGTAAGACATGTGGATAAGCCTTTATTTTATCATTCTATATCATTAGGACAAGTAACACCAGTCGAGGATCTTTGTTCCATAGTTTTATTATATTATTTATTCATTTGGTAAGGTGGATAGTTTAATGATAAATATTGTGATAGGAATAGTAATATGTAAATCATGTTGGATATCAATATCATCACTCTCATCCAAGTAATCATGAGAAGAGGTGGAATGAGGAAACCTATTATTATGATATAAGGGATATCTTCATGTTCCCCAAAGTACTCAAACAAAGACTCATCATTTGAGAAATCATCTAATGCCAAAATTTATGGTGAAGTGCTCTCATAAATCAGATTAGAGTTGACCAATTATATACCCATTATAGATGTATATAGACATTCTAATTTGGAAATTTGGAAACAAGTCTTCATATTATTAGATGGTTTATGCCTTATAGATTGTCCTAAGAAACCTAGGCCATGTTGATTTGTTTTATTTTTAGGAGAGATAGGTTGAGCTATACCTTTCTCATTTTTTCCCAAACCTTGTCCTTTGTACCCATATTTGAGAAAATATTGAGAACCAAAAATAGGATTATAGGATTGTAGTGGAGGACCATCCATTTTTTTGAACATTGCACAATGTTTGTAGGGACTAGTATCTATTAGACACATGTAAATAGATAATCGATGGATGAATTTAAATCATGTGTGTAAGGTAGATGGAACCACATATATATCATGTATCCAAGGTTGTCCCAAAATTATGTTATAGGTTAAATAATTTGGCATAACTGAGAATAAAGTAGGCAATGTATGAGGTCTTACAGTGATGTTCAAGGATATTTTTCTTAATACTCATCATGCATTTGTTATCAAATCATTTTATTTTCATGTTGGAGGGTTCCAAATATTTAGGTTGAATTTCAAGTAAATAAAGAAAGTATACATTTCAAATGTTAAATATCAAACCCTTATCCATGAAGAATTTTAACTATATTATTTATTACACATATCTGAATGTATAGTGGTAAACAATAATCAATGAGGTCTTGAGGTGGTAAGTCATCTTTCTAAAAATAAATATATATATATTCCATTTTATAGATTTTAATATGAAAGCACATATGGTGGATCTACATTACTTGGTGAAAAGGTAATGTGTGATGCATCCAAAAGAACATCCTTGTAATGTGAAGAATGATGTAATACGTATAAGAGTGAATTTTTAACAATAATATAATTGAAAAAGGTTGTAACATGGTGTGAAGAGAAAAAATATTTTATGCATTCTCTTTGGTGCTTTGTGGTATCATGAAAAAGTTCATTGCAAACATTATGGCAGTAATAAGTATGCAAGAACACATCAGATTTGAAATGACTAGGTTTTGAACTCCTTAAATATTTTATTGAATTCACCATACATGAAACATACCAATTAATAACTACCATGCTGTAATTTAATATGAAGTAACTAAGAAATATATCCATATTGAAGATATTGATAGAAAAGGAACTCTAATTTTAAAATTATAAACATTTAAAAATTAGATAAATCAGTAATCATGAACATAAAAATAAGAAACCCTAGATCAACTTAGGATTAGGATACCAAACATTAAGTTCACCAAATGTTTAAACCTAAAATATATATTAAATAGTCTAGGGTTAAAGGGTATAGAGATAGCCTATGGAACAAGGGTGATACAATATCTCTATAGTAGGAAAATTAATTTGTAAACTTAGATAAATAATATTTTGAATTAAAATACTGAGATAAGCTAAAAATAGTAAGTATAATTATAGATTGATATTGAATTAAATAGAAATCAATGGTAATTAATTGTAATACTATGTTCATTTGGATATGATTTTTGAGAAGTGTTGTCATTGATGTCAAAGCTAAGGTTGATGTTATTGATGTCAAGGTACATCTAATGAAGATGCATGGTGAAGTGGTATGTGACAAGGAAACCATGTGGAAAGAGAGAATTCGAAGGAAATCTATTGTCTCTCTCTTGAGAGGTAATTTTAAGGCAACCTAATGATTATTCTAAGGTAATTGTCATGATTTAGGTTAGCCTGATGAATTTTAGTGTTATCACAAAGAGGTTTGATGATCAAATCAAGGTAAGCATGTTTTGAGTACTGGGTATCTTGAGAAGCCTAGTCATAACAAGAATGTACATGATTGGAAGGAAGAGGTGTGTATAAATGTATGATATTTTATAAGGAGTATTAAAGATATGTGATCAAGGTTTAGAATCATAAAGGAATGTTTTAAGGTCAGTTTTCAAATTTCAAGTGATCAAGAAGCCTCATCATGACACTAGTCATTACATGAAGAGACATTATGAGAAGGTATGAAGCTTAGTGGCTTGATGAGATGGGTGAATATAGGAATAAGAGGTATTATAAGGTTGATTTAGTATGAATATGAGGCATTGGATCACTTAGGTGTATTTCAAGGTGAGCCTACAAAGGTAAGACCTATAGACCTAACATACAACTAGACTAGTTCTAGACCCTGCCTGAACCAATGAGGTACCATGAAGTGTTATCAAGACCTATGAAGGATTAAAATTATATTTTTTTCATTAAATATGTTTATTTAGAATGTTATTGATGTGGTAAGTTCATGGAAAGAGGCTTGAAGGTCAATTTTAAGGCCTAAAGTGATTTTTAAGTTAAAGGCCTAGAGAGCAAAGTGAGAGATGGTGATCTAATGGAGTATTAGGATCAGTTTCTAAAGAAATTATAAACAATTGATAATTTACATAGGTGTTTTATGTTATTTAAAATATTTTTACCAAGTTTAAGGTCAAATTTTTCAATAAAAGGTAAGAAAAAGTGTTTTGAGGTCTCTTATGTGCACAAAATGAAGGGTTCACAACCTAATAAGGACTTTCATGTGTTAATTGGCATGTGTAACCTTTTAATGATGACATAATCCATTAATTTTATATGGGTAAGGGTATTATATCAAATTTACAATAATTAGTTTCTAGAATGAGGGGCTAAGCTTTATGAACAACCGTTAACACCAGACACAATGTTAACCCTCTCTAAAACCCTATCAATGACCCAATGAGAAAGGTCTTGATAAAAAAATCCCAAAAAGGTTTGTAATGGGTATTTAAGTGATTTAAGGTTATATTAAACTCTCCCAAGCACCTCTAGGTATGATTGGTCTATCAGGTAAGTGAGTGGACCCTATACGAAAAGCCTTGTTTCTTAGAGATTTGATATAATAGGTAGAGTTAACCAAGTCAAAGTTGATAAATATATGGAGATTTAAGATTGATACTTGTATTAAATTTAAATTTTGGTTTTTTATAATATTATAGACATTATGAGTCGATCATGCAATTTGACCTATTGCTAAAAGGCCTAATGGTCAGATAGTGAGAAAACTAATCAAAAGTGAGAAGTTAATTAGGGAAGTGTTATCATGGACTAGGGTTGAATTAAAGTGCATGGATAAGTTTTTAAATACCTTTAATACTTTTTAATTTTGGATGTATGTTTTTGTGGTTAGTGGATATGATGAAATTACTGGTCATAAGTTGACTTGTCTAGTGCAAATGAGATAATAAAGGTGTAAGGTTGTGAGATTGGTCTAGAAGACCAATATTGTCAATTTAAAATGGTATATTTATATTTTAGAGTTAAATAATATAATAAGATCATAAAAATGAATCATAATTAATTTAAAATTTTTACACAAGTGTTGAAAGTCATTATCACCATGATTGTGTTTGAAGGTAAACTGGCAAATCCAGGTAAGTTGCAATGATGAGTTGGAGGCTCTTTGACATAAGTTGATTAACCTAATGTATATGATGTTGTTTTTTTGAATTTAATGACATATACATGACTTTTTTAATTTATGAGAGTTATTATAATATCTTGAAACATTAAATCCAAAATGTCTTTTCTAGTTGAGTAAGAACTGTGAGAGAGAAGGTGAACAGATTGGTATATAAGACCAATAGTTTACATTAGAGTTTATGACATGTTTATTGTAAGTTTTTATAAGGATTTTATAACATAATTTTTATTAATTTTAAGTCCTTTTATGTTTCCATTTAGGTATTATAATTTTAAGCTTCCATGACTATGTTTTTAGGCTAGTTGGCAGTTCTGAGTGAGCTACTTGTAGAGAAGGGTTTTAGTATTTTTACCCTGAGTTATAAAGTATAATACACATGGTGATGAATATAAGGTCATTTATATTATGAATATGTATTTTTTTCCATATATTTTTTTTAAATTTGTGTTTATGATTCAATTTTTCAAGATAAACTTTTTGGGTATGCATAGGCTTGATATGAAGAATACTAATGATGTGCTCTAAGTAGTGGTTTGAGATAAAAGGTAACATAGAGCCTAGATGAGATTATAATGGGCCTATTGAGATGGAATATTATGTGTTTATATAGTGTAAATTTTTTTAATTTTCTCCAATAAGATCAAATGGTAATGTATTCTAAGTAGGCCTAATGGGATTAGGTCTCCATGAGACCTAAAGGAGAGATAAGGCCCATTTGAGAAAGATCAGACTTAAAGGGACTAAAAAAAAATTAGATCCATGTCTATAATATGTAATACTATTAATTTTATTTTTTAAATAATAAGGTAATGATGTTTCGATAACCAAGAAGGAAATGAACAAAAAAGACTTGTATAAATACTAAGTAATTTTTAGGCCTATTATGTGCATTGAGTGTAAGCAAACAAGAAAGTATATTTCAGATAAAAATAGTTATTTTAGACCATAATAAAGGGATATAGGATTATTTATTAACATTTTATAGAGGTTATGTGTGTAAGAATCAAGGTTATATGACTTAATCAATTCAAGAAGAAGGGTTAGTTGAGCAAAGAAGGATATAGGCCAGTTTGAGAGGGATAGAAGTATGTGAAGAGATGAAGAAGGAGAACATCATATATTATATGAGAAACACATTATTTTTATGGTGATCAAGTGTTTTAGGTGGTTAAATTGGTGATGATTCATATAAGGGGTTGGTACCTCCTTACAAGTAGGTGCTTAATAGAGCTTAGCTGAGTTAGTGCTTAGCTAGTTGGGGTTGGTGCTCCATGTGAAGTTCATAATTCACTAAATTTGGTGTTTGTATTATAGGAATATATTATATTTACATCTTCAGTGTGTTTTATTCCCCTTTAGGGTTTCCCATACACATATTGTGTTCATGTGTTTCATGCTCTTGTGAATTGATGCTTATGCTTCCTAAGATATACATTTTTGTCTAAATGATCAATGATTGCTTAAGTAAGATTATAAAAGAAAGTTTTTAAAGACTGATTCACCCCCCTCTTAGTCATTTTTATTCTAACAATGATATATAATAGGTTGGAAATAGATTAGATCTAAATTCTAGATCAATTGTTAGATTCTATAAATTTAATCTCTATGACCTCAAACACTTGCATTGTCTTCAAATAATTGCATTAATGCTTCTATCTAACTTGGACAGAGGTGCCTTGTATAAAATACAAGATATATCTAGATACAACCACATATAATATTCTAGGTTTTGTGTCACCTTTTCTCTACTGTGATCATATTTGGTTCATGGACTATCACTCCTTATCAAATAGAAAAACCTTAGTTCTTCATCTTCATAGTGATTACAAGAAAAATGGGCTAGTGGGCTCATAGTGTTGAGTTAACCGCAAAAAATCATTTATCAATGGGTGCTATCTACATAGATAATACTCTAAAGAGGGCCTTAGAATAATTTAATTCTCTCCTATGTATGGGATTTTGTATGCATAAGGATGTAATATGTGATAAATAAGTACAATAATGACCTAAATTATAACTTAGAAAATATGGATCATGGGTTGCTCTTTTAGTAATTTAGACTTGTAGATGTGTTGTCCCTATGAATGATATGAAAATAGGGAATGATTTATTAATTGAATGTTTGATTGAATGCTTTTGGTAAGTTACCATATGAGTTGTTTGGTCTATGCTAGGTGAGGTATGAATGAGGGTTGATCTTGTATTTTTTAATCCTTTTAGACTGACCATAGGGATACATTTCATTTATAAATTATACAACTTTAGGTCATTAGACACTTGCAACATTACTAGGATAAAAGTGTTTGGGTTGTTGGAAAATATGCACAAGTCCAGAACTTGCAAAAATAGGATATAAGCAAGTTTATAAAATTTTAAGAATGATAGAAGGTCTGAGTCATCAAAATAAAATTACTCACACTAAGAGATAATAAATTTGTCACAAATAAATAGTGTATGTGAGCCTTTTGGTAGCGATAAAGGTCTAGAACTAAGATGAATGATTAAGATGTGTATTTGCCAAGTGTACAAGATTGATGTGCTATATAATTAAAAAATAGTGTCTAAAATAATGTTGAACAAGGAAAACATAAATAAAAACTATCCTTTACCTTAAAATGAAGATATTTTAAATCAAATTCAAGGTGCCACTATTTTTTTAATATAGATCTTAGAGAAGGATACCATTATTTAAGAATCAAAGAGGAAGATATTCCTAAGACTACTTTCAAGATGAGGTATGACCACTATGAATTCATAGTTATTCATTTTGGGATAATGAATGTAACTACATCATTAATTAATTTTATGAATAATGTTTTCAAATATTATCTAGATCAGTTTGTGATAATCTTCCTAGATGATATTCTAATATAATCCAAAAGTGAGGAAGAACATGTTGAACACTTCTATCTAGTTGTAAAACACTTTTAGAAACATAAGATCGATGGAAAATTATCTAAATGTGATTTATTATAGAGTAAGTTAAAATACCTGGGGAATATCATTTTAGATGAATGTATATTAGTGGATCTTATGAATACTAAAGCCATCATGAAATGGCTAACACCCAAGAATCATGAGGTGTGTAGTTTTATTGGTTTAGTGAGGTATTACAGAAAAATCATACCCATTTTTTCTAAGATAGCTAATCCCATCAGCTCTTTGAAAAGGAAAGATAAGTGTTTTGTGTGGAGTGATAAGTGTGAAGAAGCCTTTTAGACCTTGAAAGAGAGGCTTCCTTCTGCATGAGTACTGTGGGTTTTAGATCCTAATGGCCATTTTAGTAGTGATAAAAATTAATTTTAGGGATGGCTTAGGTGGATTATTAATTCAAGAAGGCTCAATAATAGGATATGAGTCTAGGAAACTAAAGCCTTATGAGGCTAATAAGGCTCTACATGATTTAAAATTGGATACTATTATGCATGCCTTATAGGTTTGAAAATTATTATTTTTTGGGTAAAACATTTGATCTCAAGATAGATAATCTAGGGATTAAGCATATATTTACATAACCATATTCGAATGCTCAAAAAAATATTGGTTAAAGTTTTTATCTAATTATGACTTTGTTATCAACTACATAAAGGATAAATAAAATAGGGTTACAAATTATCTTAGCTGTAGAAGGTACATAATAACAATGGATACAATTAGAAGCACCTTTTGAGATAAATTTTGATATTCTCTTTAGGATATGAATTTTATGAACAAGTAAAGAAAGCTCTAGCAGAAAATCCTCAAGACCATAGGTATGAAGGATTTCATTTTGATAATGATGGGATATTGAGGTTTAATGGGATATTTTATGTGCTAGATAGATAAAATTTAAGATTTTACATTCTTAATAAGTTTCATCACATTCCTTATTTAGGTCATCCAAGAGTAACCAATATTATGGATGAGTTGAAACCATTGTACTTATGGAAAGGAATTAAGAAGACATAGCTGATTTTGTGTCTAGATGTTTGGAATGCCACTGAGTAAAAGTATATCATGTTCAGCTTATTGAGTAGTTATACCCACATGACATTTTAGAATGGAAGTGACAAGTCAATAACATGGAATTTGTCCAAGGGATACCCATGTCAATAATTATATAAACATTATATGATTTTGGTGGTAGTTGAAAAACTCACCAAGGTATCACATTTTATTCCTAGTAGTTAAACTAATGATGAATAAGTTATAGCTAAAATGTTTGTGCAATAAAGTTATAGATTACATGGTTTTATAGATAAAAAAATTTTAGATAGAGATATTAGAATGAATTATAAGTTTTTGAAAATATTAAACATAATTTTGAGGACTCAACTAAATTTTAGTACAACCTATAATGTTGAAATAGATGGGAAAATTGAAAGGGTAAATCAGGTTTTGGAGGACCTTTAGAGAATGTATTTCATGGAATAGTAATATAAGTGGGAATAATAAATTCCATTATTTGAATTTGTATGTATTAATTCTTTCCATTTATTTTTAAAAATGGCACCATTTGAGGCTTTATATGACAGAAAATGTAGAATACCTATCAACTAGGATAAATTAGAAGATAGAGTGGTTTTTAGACTTGATATGCTTATTGAAATAGAAGAATGGGTGAAATTGATTAGACAAAGGTTGGTTGAATCCAATGATATAAAATAAAGTTATGTTAATTTGAAAAATAATAGAAATATTTTTCTTATTTGGAGATAATGTTTTTCGACATGTTAAACCACACAAGAACTCCATCAAACTTGAAAAACCATCCAAGTTAGCATTCATATATGTAGGAGATTTTAAGATTATGGAAGTTACCAACCCTATTGAATAAAAAATTAATTTACAACCATATTTAAAATAATGTTATAATGTTTTTCATATTTATTATTTGAATAAATATGTGGTTGATCATTTGCATGTACTTTATTTGAATGTATTATAGGTTTTGGACCCAGGGGTGGTAACAACAAAACTAATAATAATACTTGAAACACACAAGATTAACTTGTTTAATAGATAAGTAACTAAATTCAAGGTCTAGTGGGTCCAATATTCTAAATATAGTGTCACTTGGGAGGATCTTGAATAGTTTCAAAGACTGTTTCCTAATTTAGTTACTTAATATGTGTTATTAATCAATTTATATTTTCCAACATGTTTTATTTATTTTTAAATAACATCATCATGATGATGGATTATTTAAGGGGATAAGGATGTTACATCTTACCTAATCCTTAAAAAATAATATATATATTTTAATGGATATATTTTGTTATGATTGTTTATTACTACATTTTATGTTCTAAATATTTATTTTTTAGTACATCTGTATATCAAATTTTTTATGATTCCAGTTTATATATATATATATATATATATTTCATGGACAATATAGTGGTATTCACATCATTTATTGATTAACATTTTTTTAGTTATATTGATATAATGGACTAATTACGTTTTTATTTGTTTGAGGTTGACACATGACATTTCCCCCCTCACCAATTAGGATAGAGGGAAATCATCATAGGGGAGAGGTTGGTTTATCATGGAAGCTAAGATTATAAATAATAAAAACTAGAAGTAACACACACACTCATGTTAGTTTCTTGAATAATGTTGATTCTTATATGATATAGTTATAGTAACATTGATTGTTTATTGCTTTTATTTATCGTATTGTGTCTTTTGGTTAGATAACAAGTATATTATTGTTATTATTTATTTATTTATTTATTGAGTTTATTTATATGTTTGGATCATAACTTTGTTATATTGAACATTTACATTGAATGTTCACTGTATCTTGAGTCACATACATAACAAGATTTGATTTTAGAATTATCGACATTCGATCTTTCTAGATACAAGTATGTTGATTTGGTCAAATACTTATTTTTACTTGATGTATTGTCTATTTTAATACCTTATCCATCATATTATATAGAAAATATGATTTTTAACAAGCATGGCTATATTAATAATGCACTATTTGAATGGACTACCTTTTTAGTGGTTTATAGTCTTAAATGCAAAATCTCCTTAGGGGTACATAATCTTGGGTTATTTTGGGATCCATTATAAAAAGGGATTAGATTAACTATGATTAATGTCTTGGCTATGGATAAATGATATATTATAAATTTTTTATATTATTAAAAAATAAAAAATATATCATGGCATATAGGGTTTGAGAAGGTTCAATCTAAAATGGGAAGTTTTTAAATCATTAGTTAGTTTAAATTGGAAAATTTGGAGGTATGATTTAGGTGAAAACCATACATGGTGTAGGGAACTAGTTTGTTTTGAAAGATTTAGTTGAAATACAATAATTATTGCATGTTATTATGGGTCTTAAATCAATTTTGAGTGATTGACATTATTTGTGGAAGGATGTAGGCATGTGGGTCAACTTATAAGGGGTTTTATGGGAGATAAAATGGAGAAAGGAGAAAAGCAATGGTATGATGGTGAAAGAGAAGGAATAATCAGAAGGATCTGAAGGAAAATCAAAGTATGACAATCTATTCTTAATCAAAAGGAATTATGCATAATCTTCACCTATAGGAAATTAAATATACCTTGAAGATATGAAATGGTATTTTTTTAAAAGGGGTTTCTTTTCATGTGAAATTTATTGTTAATTGATAAACAATTAAAGGAATTGTAATATATATTTTTATTAGGAGTAATGTGCAATGATAATTATCCTTTAATCTAATTTTTAAATATAGAAGATAAACCTAAGACATCATATTGAATGAATGCTAGTGGGTTATAAAAACATGTAGTGAAAAGCCTCATTTTTATATTCATCTTGCGTTAAGAATGCTTTCTGAGCCATTTGTCTTACATGGTAGTGAAGATTATGAAAATTTAAATGACTCTATTTCAAATTTGTTTTGGGTTAATATGGGTTATAAATTAGTTGTTAGGGGGTTAATTTATAGCTTACCCCATGGTTGAAATAGTGACAAACAACAAAGTTTTGTTTTGGATACTATGAAATTCTAGCATGTTATGATATAGAACTCTTGCTATACATATTTTAAAATGACTACAAGGTTTTTGGACCAAATACATATAATTATATTGGGTTTCAGTTTATAATCTTAATTATTGAAAATCATACTAAAGTAGTTATCGAATGAATGTTTTTGGGACCCTTAAAGGCCTATGGATATGTGTTTTATCATCCTCTCAGTTCTATAATAACAAATATAGAAAATATATTATATAAAGTTAGCTATTATTTTTACCTTCAAGTTTAGTTATCCAACCTTGTCAATATTTACATTTATCTATTGAATTCATAACCTATATATTACTTGTTAAAGATAATTATGAAATATTTAACTATGATTATTTTGTTATCTTAACAATTAAAAATAAAGGTATTTTATTAACTTCATATTAGAGGATACAAACCCACTAATGCATATATGGGAACATTTGTTGGATCATGACTATTTGGGTTTTATTTGGATATGGCATTTTAATGTACATATTTTAACATATGAAACATAAATATAGACTTGTAGATGGTCATGATGATCACCTATAGGCCTATAACCTGTGTGGATATCCTCAAGTCTTTGAGTTTGGAAATTTTAATTGATACAAAAAGATTATATGGTGGAAACCATAGTGTTTATCTTGAAGTAAAGGAAAATGTGAAGGTTATAATCATTGAATGAAATATGTGATATGATTTGTGGTAGAGTATTCACAATGTTGAAAGGTGTATGAATAAATGAGTAGGTTATAAATTTAAAAAATATGAACAAGAATAGTGTGGTTTGAATATACATTTATAATGCAGAAGAAAAGATAAAATTAAGATTATTGTGGACTATTATAAGTGATAATTAACATAATTAAACATTTTTGTAATGTTTGAATGTAATAAACATACTTAGTTGATTTAAAATAGTCAAGTAACTTAAATGTTATGATAGTACCAATTTTGTCTTCCAAATTATGAGTGAATTTTTAATGATTTTTTTATAGCATTGGTGTGCATTATGAACTTTGAGTCGAATGTGTGATAAGGATATGTTGTAATACATTTTTTATATCTATATATGTATGAAATTTTTATTTTGGGTTAGATTATAGTATGATTAGACTATAACATATAAATGAAAACAACATCCTTATCTAAAATATGATGAGGGTTAGGCAAAGAGCCTATTTATTAACTCTAATCATTAGTTAGACAAGAAGGTATAATGGGCATATGTTCATAGTAGGAAGTTATGTTCTATGGACAATGAGCTATATTTTTAAAATCTAATTAGTACTATAAAATGATTTGGTTAAAATAATGTTATATCTGTATACAATGTCTACCCACTATACTTTATAGTTTGCATGCATGTGTGATGTCATATTAGATAGATAAATGTTCCATGGTCAATATGGATGATGAATGTATTAGTAATTATAACACACATAGTTATGGTTAAGTTCTTGAAGCTCATATCACCATTATATATCCATTCATGAAGGGAAGGGAAACTCCTAGTGGGGAGGTGTGAAAGGGACATCAATGTGAGCTTGGAGGTAAAACACATAGATTATGCTCTTCCTCTCTAGAGCTAGATCTAAAATTATTATGAGACATACTTATGGATATTAAACTAATATAAATAGTTGTTTCACATAATCTCTAGTATACTATTGTATTATTTTAATTGACATTATTAGACTTTTTCCCTATACAACAATCTATTAGAAATCATGTGTAATATTTATTTGACATTTTCATTACAACAATGGATATATATCTGATGTAAACTTAGACTGTCCTATTTTGGCTTTTATTTATTAAAAAGTGGTATTTTTTTTTATTAAGAGTTATAATTTTTTACATACTTTTACTATTTTTGCATCATTGTAATCTCATTTGGGAGCATCATGAGAAAGTTTATTAAATGCTTGAATCAATGGATAAATTACTATATTATACTTGATGTAATTAGCTTGTAATCAACTATTAATGATAGAAATAAATAAATGTGTAAATAGTAGATTTTATTTGTTAGTTAACTCATAATATGGATAATAAATCATTAGTGAAGGTTCCTAGAAAATCCATTAGAATATGTTAATATAGGGATAGCTATGTGAAGTGTGAACATAATTACAGTACAAACATGAAAACATACTATATCAAGTCATTATATATCTAAAGTTGAATATTTATGCATGAAATGTAGAATTAAAAAGTACATAATATTTAGTATAATCTACATGAGTAAGATATTTAGATAAATATAGCATTCACTGTGCATAGAACAATGACAAAATACATTCAAACAAAACCATTTCACAACTTCATATTAATCTCTCTCATGATATAAATCTTTTAAAATACAATTGAGTGATATATATAGAGCTTTTATAAGGCATTATCACTTAATATTTTATCATTTCATTACAAATAAAAAAATTCACTTCACATTCTGAAGATATTTACATGCTTTCAATTGTTGAATACATCTAAAAAGAGATATAAAATACAAAATAATGTGAGTCACACACGTGTCCATCAATTACACTCTATAATATTTTTAGTTTGGTTTACTACCAACACTTTCTTGGACTCAAATAATTATCTCTTCCCAAGACAAAGTCACAAGAAGTGTGTCTTGTGGTGAAGCTGAAAACTCTACCTATTCTAAGGAACTTTATCATAACCATAAGTTGTAGTAATGACTCAAGGTGCCATTTATCAATTTTCACCTCTTACACACTACTTAGTCACACTTTTAGGTTTTCAAATAAGTAGTGTACTAATTTAATTCCATTTTGGGTTTTTGATATATTAGCATAAAAAGGTGGACATCTTTTATGAGTTTTCAACCAACCTAGCCCCACTCCTAAAGTTCAAGGCCTTCCTACTAAAAAATGCTTCAAAATTTTAAAATTGGAGTGTACATATTACCTATATTTAAGGTGGAAAAATGGAATAAATTGGTTGAACTAGAGGAGGATACATAGGTGGTTCCACTTAAAGATATAAAGAAGATGTTTTGCTACATAATATGTTTATGGAGGCTATAATTAGGGTTAATGCAAAGGATACGAAATTGTAGCAGCCTTTCTACGATGGAATTATTATTGTAACTAACTTGGGGGAATAAATTGAAGCTCATGGATGATTTTTGTGATAGAGATATCCAAATGAGACATGTCATTTTTAAACAATGTCTAATCCACGATAGCTTCTCTTAGCATGTTGATTCTAGTGGATATCAATGTTTGGCACTCAACCAAAATTTGAATGTCCTCATCCTCCATCACTAGGATCATAGCCTATGTATAAGATAAATTTACTTGAATATATAGATCTAAATCCTCCATATTATATGTGTGCATCATTGTTTGAATACTATTAAATGTATTGTGCAACATTTCATTTTTCCAAGTCTACATCTTCAAAATAACATTATCTCTATATTTAAGAATTTTTTTGAGTGTAACATCTAGTGTATCTAAGGTAGAAAATGATTATCCATGGTATATTTGGATTTATCCAAATTTTTGAAATATAATGTAGCCTCCTTCCATGTGTTAGAAAACTACTACTTCTAGTCAACCATATTATAATCTATGTTATGAGATTGGTGTGCGACATGATTCATATTCCCCAAGAATCTCAAAAATTACCTTTGTCTCAACCTTAAGATGTTATCATTGTGTGAAAAGTGTCTAAAAATTATATGCATTAGGCTAATATTTAGTGAGCTATAAGAGGAGTGATGTAAATTTATTTTCTTCTTACATGACTTGGTCACCCAAAACTTGAGTGACCCAGATATGACATGTAGTTTTGATTAAATCATGAGCTTTGGTGAGGTTAAGGTTGATATATGTGTTCTCCTCCCTAAGATATAACACCTCTTGATCCAAATCATATGACTTATGCATTATGGATTCTTGAAAAGTAGATACCCATTGATTTTCTTAAAAAGGGTAACTCTGAAACATCAAGTGAGTCTTCTTTCACTATTGTATCCAATGCCAAAGTTAAATTCATAGTCACCACATGTGATTTATTAATTTGCATCATGGGTATAGAAATTTTTTATGAAATTCATGAAAGGTGATGATATGTTTCATAACCATTAGCTAGATATCTAAGGCCTATGCTATGATGCCTCCTCCTGCACACCCCCTTAGGTAGGATCCAAGACTTATGATGTGGATGATGTTTATTGGGTCTTAGATAAACCCACTATTTTTTTAGCCTTAGTATATTTTTTGGCTGCACTTTCTTGTTTAAACTTGTACTTAACTTTTGAATTGGCTTGGGATTTAACCTCTACATTAACTTTGGAATCTACCTCTACCTTGGCTTTTGCCTCATTTTTTTTAGCCTACTTTTTTTCTTACTCCTAAGTATGCAGTGTTTCATTTTCCTTTTCCTATTCTTATGTGTTTACTGTAGCCTCAACTTCATACTTATTATTTTGTGCTACATACATTTCATGATGTGTTTTTCTTGTTGTTTCCTCACAAAATATTCTTATTATTTATTCTTCACCTCTGCTTCTTCAACTCTTTTCTTTGTTGCCTCATCTTACTTATCCTTTCCCTAGTGTTCCTCCTCTTACTTATTCTATTGCTCTTCCTCCTTAGTAGCATTTCACTTCAACTATTCCTCCTTATTCTTTATTTCTACTTTCCAATCCTTCTTTGCAACCACCTTTTGTGCCTTTTATAATTATTAATGCATTATGGTAGCTTTTTATTATGCTTTGTTATCTATGTATTTAGTAGGCTACATAGGATATGGTGGAGATATCTCTTCTAAATCCTACATAGGATTTAGTAAATCAAATGGTGACTATGAATAAAATGATGAGGTCGATTCCATGATAATAATTCTTCATGTCGATGCCTTATGCGTAGAAGATGGTGGAGGGGTGAGATTTTTATTTAATATATTATAATCCTATATTATCTCTTAAGGTTGTTTCTTGAGTCTTTAGACTTTTTATGTTTTTAACTCACCAATAGATACACAAAAGCAACCATTTATTCCTTGATTGAAGGAGACACTCTAGACATAGAATGAGTCCTTTTCTTGTGCACTAAAGCTTATGGTGGGATTTATTGCAATGGAGAGTGCTCTCCCTACATAGTGGAAGATCCTATAGATAAATCCATGTTAAAAAACTTAAGTCAAAAATGTTGGTGTGTTTCTTCCTACCGAACAATATCTACTTTTATTGAAGGAATAGGTTGGTTGATGTAAACCCACAAGTCTTATATCAACTAGTTATGTACTTTGTAGGTGTGTACTAACTTCCAAGAGAATAATTCTTTATCTTCTTTTTAATCATAAACCTTGATGTATAGGTATACAAGCATTGACTGCAACACTTCCTATTCATTGATGCTCAAATCCACAAGATCACATTCTATATCAATTTTCATTACATGCTTATTATCCAACCAAGATTTGACATGTTGTGTCCTCTTATTAGGTGGTAGAGTTGATGATCATTGTATTGGTGCCTTATACTTACCCTTATCAACCTAAATTTTAATCACTTCTAAAAATCATGGTGCTTAAGTTTGTGATAGATATTATGTAGGAAAGGGTTGATGTGATACCAGAGGATAAATAATAAGGTTTTCACTAATCTAGTAGCTAGGGACTTTTAGTGTAAGAATTTTACCTCGACATATATCATGGAAATGAAGAAGGGTAGTGAAGTATTTATTGCATTGGGTAGCTCAAGGAATCTAATGTGAATCATATCATGTGAATTTATGATAGATGCATGTTGCCCTAGTTACTATAAAATGTCCTTAGGTACCTTGGGGTGAGATATGATAAGGGATTAAATCTTAATCCACTATTGGTTGAACTTGTATAATTTATTTTAGTATTCCACATCCTAGTTTAGGCTAGGTTGGAAAATGCAATTACATGCCAAAAATAGTCACTAGGGTTGAATAGGCTCTCTAGTGACTTTCAATAGGTCAAATAGAGTAGTAAGACCAAAAATTAGTATTATAACACCTATAATGTTCTAGTGAGTACATTCTCAATATTGGTTTTGAGAGAATAATCCAAAATTTAGACCAATTAAAGTTCTCATGCATCTTGATCATTTAGTAATAAATGTCAATAACCCCTTTTTTACTTGCCATGTAGTCTTAATGGTCTTCTAAAACCACTTAGTGATGTACTTTGAGAGAATGTGCATCAACATGTCATCCACCTTGTCGATAGGTATCCCCTTGGATGCCCTATTATACTTTTCCTTTGTATCTGAATGAATTGGTAGAGACTTGGTTTTATAAGGTAGGAGATATTTTCCTTGATTTGGAAGTCTTATTGCTCATGCCATGGTTGTAGGGTTGATGAAAATGGTAACATCCTATGATAGATGGATTTAACCCTCATTATATATATTGAGTAGTGTTATCATACCCTTGTTCAATTACCTAAAAATAGGTAGCTTGATGAGTCTCTCTACATCAAAGCCTCACAAAGGGTGTTGAAGTGTTAAGGTTCCTGATTATGCTTCTTTAGACTGATCATGGTTGAACATATTAGACTTTACAACATCAATGAAATTGAAGGGGCCTAGATCATGGTATATATTTTAACAGAGTGCCAAGTCAATCCCTATTTCTTCCTTCTATACATTTATGAGATGGATTAAATGTTGTGCTTGCTCCATGGTTTTTATTGTAGTTGTGTTTGAAAAATTTCACTAGCTAGAGTAACATTGTCAAGGAATATGTGCAATTCACTGTATTAGATGTAGATCACAAATGTCTCTTATTCATAAAAGTATGTAATGTATTTGTGTTCTTTGGACCCCTTTTTATATAGTTTTTTACACTAAAATCCCTTTGACAAAAGGTCTTAAATGTGTTTAGATGGTTGCACATAATTTCATCTTGAAATTTAATGTCAAATAGTTATGGATGATGTGATGGTTATTATTCTATGTCTAAAAACATTAATTCTTCCTAGTGATAGTTGTTGATGTGACACATTGTATTCTCACTAATCTACTTTCATTTATTGTACATCCTTTCATTCTAACATTTGATTTGTTTTAGGAAAGATGCAATCTTTGAAGTGTATCAGCATTAATGGTTTTGTGTACCCATTTATTGTCCTTTATTTGTACATTGGTTGTTAGTGTCTAATTCCTATACTTAATTGATGACCCTTGCATAATTATTACAATATATTTTTCATTCATGTTGGATTTGTTCACAAATCACACTTTATGACTTTACTTTTTCAACTCTACTTATAATGTCCTACAATATAGAAATCACACTATACAAACACACACAAACCTAAAACCAAAATAATAAAATAAAACATTAATTAAAAACCTAAGCTACAAGGTGCTACTCAACACTCTCTCTCATTTTCCTATGATAACTAGTATAGACTATTGATGTTAAGGCTTAAGCCTAAAGTCATTCACTATCTTGGTAAAATGGCTCCCTAAATATCTTTAAAGATAATTGTTCCTTGTGAAATTCCATAAATGATGTAATGTCCCTTCCATATAATGTGTATATTTCCCATAAATGATCTAAATATGTTATCATATAGTAAGACCATTTATTCTAGATAAAATTATTTATATCACAGGTTGTGATCGTGTCATGCTTTCTGAATTAGCTTCTTAACTTAGTGTACCCATTTTGACCTTTGTCCATTTTCTTCCATTTTGATTAAATACATCAATGGTACCGATAGTTAATATTGATCCCCTATTATCATGATCATTACAATGTGTAGACTAGGAACTATGTATTCCATATGCATTACTACTTCAAGTCCACAAACTACCTAAAAAAGCATGAAACATTTTGCACACTTGTAATTTGTCTTGTATGCCTATAGAATCACAATAATCTAATCCTCCCAATCATTTCTTTAAACATGACATATCTTGGTGAGCATATTTCCAAGGACTCTATTTGACACCTCCACTTTTACATTTGCTTAGGATTGATAAGATATGCTTTTGTGGTATGATATCATAAATTATTTGGTGAGAGTCTTGATGGTGCTATTTAGGAAATGAATACTCTATCACTGACCATTTTGATTAGACACCTGTTGAACTTAACGTACCCTAAATTTTTAAAATAAGGACCCATGTGTCAAATTGTGGAAATTTGTGTCTTAAAATTGAAAATCCACTTAATCAGAGTGTCAACATGTTTTCACATTATTTTTATTTGAATATCTTCCAAACTATGGTTTGACTGAATTATTTATTCATAGTTTTGGTTTAACCTTATCTAAAGTGCTGACATTGGATATTTGTGTTTCATGTTACATGTTTAATGGAACCCATTTGGGAATGAACATGCTTAAGGTTTTTGTTCTTCAATGTTTAATTGATATTTTACTAGCCTTAGTATATAATTGATTAATATTTTGAAACGTTAGCCTAATGTTTTACTTGGAACTTTTAATTCAAATTTAAATCTGGTGGGAATTTTTTGCATGGGAACATTTTAAATAATGTTATGGGCTTAGTTAATTTTTATTTCTAAAGGTTTATTCATGTTTTTTAACATGACAAAACCTTAGTCTAACATCCATATTTAGTCCCTTTTATGTCCCAAGCCCCCCCTTTTAGACCTTTTTATTATTCATGTGATCTAAATGCAAGGTGCTTTTGTTATGTTTCTATTTATTGGGTTTTATATTTTAGAAATGTCTTTTCAGGCTTTTCCTTTGGAACTTTTATCTCGAACGAATTACCCTTTGGGGTTTATATTTTAGATACTTTGTCCAAGTAATTTTGAGATATTTTCTAAGAATTATTTTGGGACTCATGAAATTGGTCTATTCCTTTGCACTTATTTATGACAGGATAATTATTTTGGACATTTTATCTGAAACAATTACCCCACATATTTATTCTATAAGGTATTTTGCCCAATAAAATTTCCCTTTGTCATATTTTATTTGGACTTATTATTTTTGAAATGATCCTTCAGATTTTTGAATATTCCCTTAGGTATTTTTGTAAGGGGCACCTTATCATTAGACTTACCCTTTAAGATTTTAAAAATGTTTCTTTGCCTTCTTCACTTATCCTTCAAAATTTTGAAGGTGCCCTTTCACCCATGAGAATTGTCCTTTGAGACATCAGTCCTAGGAAAATTCCCTACCAAGTGAAAATATAGGGTCACTTTTATTACTTAGCCTAAGGCCTTATCCCAATGTTCCATCATATTTATCTATACAGTGAAACTTTAGGTTAAGACCTTATGCTAAGTCATATTCTATGGGGTCCTTTTGTTCTATGTTTATAATATTGGTCCAAAATATTCATGCCTTGGTCCCCTTTTATTCATGGGGTCCCCTTTTTTATGTCTCATAACTTAGTTTAAATAATCCTATCCTAAGGCTTTAATTCATGTTTATCAACATGAAATCAAAAACATAGTCCATAAACATTATGACTAAGCCTGACCTAAACCTTTTGTATATATGTAAGATTGATGATCCACATTTTCTCACACTAAGTTAATCTAATGGAGCGTATATAGTCAAAATTTCAACAAAGCGCCCAAGACAATGAGAAGGTGAAAAGTGTCATGATTGCAACCAAAGAATAATGAATAGCCAATGGTGGCCTATTCTATGGATCATGATCAAATGCATCATGTTCACTAGAATGGAATAGATCTAATGGAGTGAGTTTAATGTTGAAATTTCAAGAAGTGGTCCCTATCTTAAATCTCAATTAAGTTCTGATGATTGATGGTATGCGTTAAATGTACACATCTTATTGAATGGAGTAAAATAGATGATGAAAAGCCACGGTCCCAGATTAAAGATCGAGCACATTTTAGAGATCAATGAACAACATTGATCTATGTAAAATGATCTAACAAAATGAAATAAAGATGACTTTTTATAGGATATAGAAGCTCAATGGTGATGCAAAGACATAAATAAACATGTCTAAATATAGTCTAATCTTATAGGTTAAACACAGGGATGCAATTAAAGCTTCATATGAACCTACTTGAACATCATAAGGACCTTAAAAGCATATGAAGATCCTAATTTGTTCTTATTTGAATCATATGAGTGTCTAATTAAAGAGGACTTGACCCAAAATCCATTATTTGGCAATTTAATGGTATTTACAATAATGTCATCTTAAAAGGACATTTCTAGTGATAGGATTCATGGAGTCCATCTAGAATGGATAATATTTGATCTTCAGGATTTGAATATTTACCTTGAATAATCCTTGGTCTTTGATTAATTAATTAAATCCATATATTAAACATGTAAAACCTTGGTCTTAGAATGTTTAGCCTAGGTCTTTATTAAAAGGGGAATCAAATTTATGTGGGAAATGCTTTATTATAGACTTAGTTTATAGAACTTTAACTTAGGTCCTAGTTGTATTTGTTAATACTACTAAGGCGTTAATCAAAAGTCTTTTTCTAGGTCTTTTATGTTTTAAATGATCATGCTTTTATCCTATCCTATTTTGCTAAAATTGTTGTTTGTGTTTTATAGGTGCAATGGAATCTCATTTGGGAGGTGAATATGCTTGGATCTTTGTGTTTCAACATCAAATAGATATTTTTATCCTATAGCCTATCAATGAATAATTGGATATATTTTTAGTCATGCTAAATCCATAATCTGAGGCTTTAACCTAGGTCCCCTCTTGAACTAAATTCTAACTTTCATGGGGCTAATTATCCATGCCATAGACTTAGCCTAATTTTTACCCTAAGGCCTAATTTATGTTTTTCAACATGACCAAAACTTAGGATAAAATTTTATGTTTGGTCCCTTTATATCACATGAGTATGTGGTCCCTTTTAATACATTCTAACTTATCTTAAGGATTTACCCTAAAGTGTCATCATATTTATTTATACATTGAGACTTTAGGTTAAAACCTTATGTTAGGGCCTTTATGATGGGTAGGGTCCCCTTTTATTATGCTCCAAACTTGGCATGCAATATTTATCTTAAGGTCCTTGTTCATGTTTATTAACATAAATAAATACTTTAGTCTATAAGGATTTATCCTAAGTTTTATATATCCCTGAGCCTAACTTCAATAATGTGCTTGTTTGTAGGATCAATATTAAGACTAAAAGGGTCCCTTTTATCTATATCATAGACTTAACCTATGTTTTTACCCTAAGGTTTTAATCATATAAAACCTTAGGTTAAAATCTTATGTTATGACTTTATTATTCAAAGGGTCCTTGTTTTATTATGCTTCAAGCTTAGACTAATGACTTAGGATTTAACTTTAATTATTTGTGGGTCCTTTTATCATGTTTACTAAAGTTTATTTTCATTTATTAATCTAAATTAAAATATTGGTCTAAAGCTTTATATATTCTTGGACTTACTTAAGTAGTTTGCATCTTTTTAGAATAGATGACATACATCATCTCAGGCATGATTAATCCATGGAACATGTATAATCAAGCTTCAATGAAGGGCTCTAAAATAAGCAAGATGGTGATAGGTGTCACCATTTAAAAAAAAAGATATTGAAAAACCAATGGATGTCCACTTTCAGAATCAAGATCTATCAGGATGCATTTGATTGGATGAGCTAGATCTAATGGAGCGAGATCAAGCAAGACTTTTTAATGAGGCTTAGAAAACCCATAGGACCACCAAGTGGCAACCTTGAAACATAGTGTAGATTAAATCATAGGCATATTCTAGGATTAATGACACACATTTAAGTGGATGACTAAGATCATATGGTGGATGATCGAAGAGGACTTTTCAATGCAACTTAGAGCAAATGATATAATGATGCATGTCATAACTACATAAAATATACTAAAGGTAGCCAATGGAATTAAAATATTGGGATTGAGATCAATAAACAATGTTGATCCTTGTAAATCAATCAAACTGTGTGAGATGAAGGGAGGATTTTAAAAGACAACAATCATTATTTGAATATTGACAAGAATTTTTACCATGAAAGTGCCATAGGGATACCACGTAGGTACCAGGATGATGCCACATAGGCATAAAGTAATGAGAACTAAAGATCTAGTGGGTTTCTAGTGAGAAATTTAATATAAGATCATGAATATGTGAAATTTATAAGTTAGGTTATCTATAGACTAGTCTACTAGAAGGAAAAGGGTCATGTGTTCTAAAATGCAATAGAGAAGACACCTGTCCTACATACTTATATAGATGTAATTGGATGAGATTGACTAACATGTTACCTTATATCTTATAAAATGATCATTGTCAATCATCAAAAAGGAGGGAGTTCTTGGAACCAAATTACTTTGTAAACTTAGAGAAGTTAATATAACCAAGGAATTCTATAAAGTTTGTCTATATTTGCTTGTGTGAAGTGCTATATAGTTTCTCTCTTAGTTATCTAGTTTCACGTTTAGATTTGAATGGTTCATATGGATTTTGGATGTGTATCTTAAATGTAGAGTTGTTAATTTGTGCCAATTCTAGATTAGTTAAAATTTCTTAGGCTTATTTCATTTACTGCACTTATTTTGCATTTGGGCTAATGTTGTTTGCTTGTAGGAGTGAATCTTTAAAGTAACTCTGGTTCTTATTTGCATCATTTCATATGTTCCTTTAAAGCTTGTATAATGTTATTTATGATTTGGGATTAAGATGTTTCATGTCATACATTGGTTAAATGCATGCTCATATGATATTTGAACTTTGTCATAATGTTTGGAATAAGACCAACATCTTTCTATCTGCCCTACCCTTTTACTTTTTTTTTTAAAAACCAGATCACATTAGTTTAATTGTCATTATGAATATCCATCTTAGATTAGTTCTTGATCATAATTCACCATCTTTAGCATAATATACTACATATTTTACATATATCTACTATTTGGCCACGTTGGCTCCCAACCACCAATTTTTTTAAATATTGTGAAATAGTCGCTTGTTCTACCTCTATTCCACCAAAAGATGATAGAATTATCACAACCTACAACTCATGCATTGAATTCCTAGAATTCTAAAATGAGAAGTGTTCCCTAAAAACTCTAGGCACATGTGGTACACATTTAGGCACCAACAACACCTAAATATGATTATAATATTTTCATGGAGGAACTTGGTTGGGTCCTTAGCACTATAAATTAGGGTTTGTAGTATTTTCCACCCATTTGGTGAAATAATCTATCATAGTGATTATGTATCTTGTATTACTATGATTATTGTGTATATTGATTGGACCTAAAAATTTGATTCCCCATTGCTCAAATGGATACCCTATTGACACAAGATTCAATGGTATCTCATATATATGATTAGGCTTGACTATCCTTTGATAAATATCACAGTGTGATGTACATATTAAAACATAGTGGGCCACCTTAGACCACTTTGTAGTGTCATTATTGTAATTGATTCTCCTAAAAAAATGTCCACCTATGATTTATTGATGTGCCTCATTAATAAGTTGAGGTCATTCTTGATCCAAATCCACTCTAAATAGTATATCATCTTTCCCCATTTTGTATGAACACCTATAAATGATGGTAAATGGGATGGCTCTAGTAATTAACTTATTTTAGTCTCTTTATACATAGTGTGTAGGAAATATACCCCATTATAGAAAATGTGTGATGTCTTCCATGTTCTCAATAATTATAAATATTTGAAATAATTGTGCATTAGGTGATTCATCTTATAGTTCATTTTGTTATTATCCATTACATATTCATCTCAGATGATGTAGCCCCACATTTTCCCTTCCTGGTTTGATATTGATCCTAAACTAAAATAATTGAAATAACATCAACTAATGAGATATCCTTCCCCTAACATAAGATTATTTAATAAGTATCATAGAGCTTGATGACCATTGAAAAAATCATAGGGCAATTCTAGAAGGTAATGTATAAACTATTGGAGTGCAAACACCATGGATAAATATTCTTGTTATATAGTTGTATAGTTTTTGTTTGCAAATGATAGTTTGGAAATTATAAAGTAGATTGGATGGTCTAATCCTCCATCACTTTTTTATGAAACAATAAATACCACTACATTTTTTACGACATCTACATGACCATGTAAAGTTTTACTCTAGTTGAGAATGACCAAAATGGGTTTTTTGACTAATCTCTCCTTTATATCTATAAATGTTGTTTGGCACTCATTTATCCACTCAAATATTGTATCATTGCATAATAACCTCTCCATTGTGGAAGATATAACTTAATTCTATTTTTAAATATTTTTTTATAGTATCTTATATGCCCCAAGAATGATCACACCTTTGTAGATCTTTTTAGAGGTGGCCTGCCCACAATTATTGGTATTTTGGCTTAGTCCACCAATATCCCATCCTTGTATACTATGTGTCCCAACATGAAACCAAAAGGAGTGAATAATAAACACTTGTTCAAGTTTATCACAATGCATAGAGATTGACATCAATCTAACATAAGTCAAAGCCTATACAAGTGTTCCATGAACAAATAAAAGACAACCCAATAATCTAGGTGGACTTCCAAAAATTCATGGATAAAGTCCTTAAAAGTTGTGACCACCACCTTAGATAACATATATATAGAATTCTATAGGCCAAAAAACATTAAATTATATGAAAATTCCCCCACACTATTGAAAATATTATTTTGGCTTGATCTTTTGTTATAATTAGAATTTGGTGGTAACTATTAAACCCATCTATGAAAGAATACACTTCATGTCTTACAACTCACTCTAGGAATTCATTTATGAATGGAATGGGAAAGGGGTAATTTATACAATCATCATTTATCACATGGAATTCCCAACACACTTTAAAAAATCCTAACTTTTTAGGTTATACTACCATTAGGCTGACCCAATCTACCTTTTACATTGGATATATAATACTTGTATCTTGCATGTGATCCAGTTCAGCATTTAATTTCAAATTCATATTGGGGTTTAGATTATAAGGTTATTTTTCCATAGGTCATCCAAAATCTTTTAACTCTGTGCGCATTTCACATAAAGAAGGGTCTACCCATTTTTGGTCTATGAATTTTATTGGGAAAACATCTCAGTAATCTCATAGTAATTATAGTGCTTCGTAAGTCTCATTTTGAATCTAGTAGTCACCCAAAGTGGTAATATTTGGTTTCGATTTTGTCTTAATATTTATCAAAAATTTCTAAGGGCTCTTTATATATTTTTTTGGAACCACTTAAAATGGAATCTTTCACTCTTATGTGTCCTTCTTGCTCCTTAATATTAATATTTTGTAATTTTTTTATTCATTTTTTTATGTGACTTTACCTTTAAACTCTTCCATTGCCCTCTTAGATTAACAAATCTATTAAAATCCAAGTCATCATCACTATTAATTGAATCTATAAATTCTCCATCATATGTGACCCTATTTCATGGTTTGATAAAAACATGTTCCTTTTATTTGTTGGCCTTGTAATTTTGGATATCTACATTCAAATATATAGATACTTCTTATTGTTAATATGAGTCTATTACAATACTTTAGTCTTCTACTCACCCATAACATAAAAAAAAATTCAACTTCTATAAAAAATTATACACTGATGGATTCTCATCCTCAAAAATAAAAGTTTGAATGAAATCTTGTTGGACCTGTAGCTCCAAGAATCTAAATGAAACCACTAGTGTTTGATAGGGGGTACATAAGGTACTTAAACAAACACATAGAAGGCTATAATTCTAAAGGATTCTATGGGCTACTAGATATATATAGAGGCGATCTGATTTGCTAGCATATACCAAGCTATATAAAAACTTTTAAACTAGGTTAAGGTTGCATGATCAAGCACACAAAGGACATAGGTATATCTAACGGGTATAACCAAAGTAAAGTAAATAATAAAGGGGTAACATTTAATGTGTAAAGAATGATAAATTAAGATATTTGAATAATATAACATTACCGAACATGAAATGCATTTTATAAACATGAAATTCTATGAATTAAAATAAATTTTAGAAAAGAAATGATGTTTTCTATAGAGAGATAGGGAGAGCATACAATTTGTAAAAACCTAAGGTAATACCTTTGTCAAAATGAAACTATATTTAGCATGTGAACGAATTGGATAATGCCATTTTAACCAAACTAATTAAGCTAAATGAACACAAGAGTATTTACCAATCAAGGTAATGATTCAAAATAAAGCAATTTTACACAATGAAATACATTTTTGAATGATAAAGATGTTTTCAAGGTTTAAAGAATGCATACAATTTAAAATCTACTATAAACATATATATAACAAGCTAAACTAGCATATAAATAACAAGTCCTAGCATATATACTAGACTAAAATAATGGAGTTTCACTTTGAATAACAAAGTGCCCCAAGATCAAGCTCAAAAATATTGTGTAGATGTTCTATCAACTAGGAATCCATGCTAGGAAGTAATGAAGGAGGAAGATAAAGATGTGTGTAAGCCGAGTCTAAACCAAGATCAAAAAGCAATATAAGAGGTAAAGTGAGAACTTACAAGGGTTTAAGAGCTCCAATTAAGTGCACAAATTAGGTGTAATGCCAAATATGGAAGCTAGGATCAATCCATAAGGAAGCAAAAACAACTAGAAGTAGCAATGTGGTCTCCAAGTTAATGTGTGGCATTATATGGGATCCTCTATCACCAATCAATCTTAAGAGTGCCAAGAATGAATAATTATAAATTAAAGAAGACATGCGAGTCAAGAGAGGGAATAATAATGATTTTTTTTTAAGAAAAATGGATGAAAATTAGTGATATAGGGAACCCAAATGCCAAAACCCCCCAAAACTAACTGTTTCTAGACATTAGAGGCCTAAAAATGATTGTTTTATCTAGGCCATTGATTTTTTGAAGGAAACATATGGCCTAAGCTTTGATTTTCCCCAATAAGCCATGGAATTAGTTAAAAAATTGTCCCAAGTGGTCAATAGTACCCTGAAAGGGCTCCAAGAGGTGTTTAGAGGGTCTGTGGGCATGGATAGAGGCTAAGGAAGTGTAGGAGATCCATGTGTGGAGCAAGAGAGAGTCAATGTAAGTGGGAAATGTCTTAAATAAGATGACCTAGGTTGGTAGTCTATAGATGATCTAATGCATATCATAGGTAGGAGTAGGGTCATGGGAAGTATGATTACATATACCCCTAAGGTATAAGTAATCAGTGTTTGAATGAACAAGGAGTGTTGTGTAGTACCTGAAAGACAAATAAAAGTGAAGAAAAGTAAGAATGGAAATGATAAAAGAGAACATTACCTACACTTACTAGATAAGGATGGTGGTGGAAGAAGTTGATGACATAATCCATGGGTGAGAATACAAATGCTAAGAAATTCAAATCCAAATCCAAATCTTGCTCCAACTCTTGCATATAAGCGACACAAATGATATCAAATCATATCTTACAATCTATAATGACATTCACTAGAGTGTCAGCTATAGTGTTCTCCCTAAGAGTGATATGGGTGATTTGGACATCCTCAAAGGAGGAGAGTAAATCATGCACCACCTTAAAGAGGTGGAGAAACTCATAGTTAATAATGGACCATGCACCAATGAGTTGATACATGACTAAGAGTGAGTTAGAGAATAACTACACATAGTATGTGCTTATCACACAAGCATTGATCAAAGCACTAATGATTATGTTATACTTAGTTGCATTATTCATCTCATTATTAAGGCAGTAAATAGCTACAAAAATCTCATAGTCCCATGGGTAATCAATAATCCAAGCGATAACAGTGGATCCTAGGTTCCCGCGACTGCCACCATCAGTGTGAATCACCACTGAGAGATGTACCATAATGGGGGTCGAGGCTATAAGAGGACACTATGGAAAGATTGTTTTGACATAGAGAAAGATAAATTAGTTACACAAGGGAGACAAAGAATATAATAAAGTTGCAATCGAGGGGTGAAGACCAACACTGACTATGGGATGAGGTGATGATGGGTGGTAGAATGTCCATGAAGGGATGAAGACTAGACTATGTCTTTAAGTAACCACAACCATAAACCCACAACTATAATAACCATAATGAAAGAGGTAGAGGGATTCATTAGGGATAAACTATGAAATATTTGAAAAACTACTGACTGAAAGAAGAAGAGAGATCAACTTCTTTATCAAGGTGTATCTAGTAAGGAATACATGGGCCTGATAGGCTAGAGGACCTGAGGGTCTAAGAGACCAGAATGGTCCTACAATATACCTAGGAAATATAAAAGAGAGAAATAGACTCTTTCATTATGTTTTAAATGGGCCAAAATCCCTAATATAAAGGTTTTACGATTGTAGGAGCAATAATGGAGTAAAATGGAGGTCAGGAAAGGGCAAAAAGAAGGCTTATAGCCTAGGTAAACCCACGACCTATACCAATGCCAAACCATGAGGTCCATGGCCTAGACTACTTCCAAGCCATGGATTAGCCTAAAAACACATGGCTTGGGATAAAAAGGGACAAAAATAGGCTTGGGGAGCTCGATAGGGCCCAGAAGTTGCCTAGAAAGGAATGAGAGGGGGGAACAAGAAAACATGTTGGTTAAACATGATTATCTCATTAAAATGCATGAAAAAATAATATAATGTCACATTTATCTCTCATGTAGATGCAAATAGGAGTTAGAGTGCTAGAGGAAGGAAAGGCATCTTAGTCAATGAAGCCACCACCACTATGCAGGGGCCATTTGGGAAAAAGTGTCTTAATTCCAATCACAATGAGAAGTGAGGAAGGTGGTAAGAGGCCCATGATAGATGAATAATAGATAATTAAGGTTTAATAAAGTCATAATTCACCACAAACACTAACCCACACCACCTACAATAGCTACAAAAAAGGAGAGAGAGAGTCGATAAAGTATTAACTGAAAGTAAGCAATAAAATGACAAAATAAAAGAAGCAAAAGACTCTACTTCTATCCCAAGGTACATCCAAGGAGGATTGCATAAGAAAATGGATATGAAGACTCACAAATTTTTATGATGGATTCCATGAGATGGGTAATCTACCAAATGGTAGCTTACAGAGGGTGTTTCGGTAAACTTTGAGGCCCACCAAAGCACCACAGGCCCAAGCCTAGGCCTACCCTTAAGGGAAGACCACCAGTTCACCCTAATCAGAGGTTTACCCCTAAGGAAGGCCAATTTTTATCCTATTAGGAGGCCAAATAATAGGAAAATTTTTGGAGGAAGGAGATGGAGCATCCATATCCTTAGGTTCACAAGTCATGACTTGAAACATAGGAGTGCCAAAGGTGGGGTAATTATTGGTGGATGAGACCTTTAAACCCAAACAAAAGGATGGTGTTGCATATAATGTGTAGGCATGAGATTATTATAATCTCTCCTCTCATTTATTGAGTTATGTGTTATACCATGGATCAAATAGCACTCAAGATCAGACTCAACAACTCTAACAATCTCCATAGGAGATGCATTAAAAGAGCCAATACTCTGATGGGAGAAGAATGATGAGAGGGGAAGCTTGATGTTGAATGAAATATATTAAAAGAGGTATTTGAGGAAGGAAGAGATAACTCAACACTATGGGGTAGGAGAAGGATTTAGTGAATTTATACCAAACTTTGAAGGAGTGAACATTAATCAGTACTCAACTAGATCAAAATGCTCATCCTTGAGAAAACACAATTCAAAGGTAGGATCCTTGGGTGAACCCATAAGACCCCATGAGGAGACAAACAAATCTTCATCAGAGGGATTTTTCTTAGCATAAATAAATTCCTAAGTATTTAGATCTACCTCCATGGTATTAACCTTACCTTTATGCATGA
The DNA here is from genome assembly GCA_037957365.1 of Torreya grandis. Taxonomy (NCBI): domain Eukaryota; kingdom Viridiplantae; phylum Streptophyta; class Pinopsida; order Cupressales; family Taxaceae; genus Torreya; species Torreya grandis. The sequence continues at coordinate 1,127,156 of JARHVA010000788.1, forward strand.
ACTAGACCATACAAAACATTGTTGATGTAATAGATTGCATGGAAACAATGTAAGGATAGCCAAGGATCATATTGTAAGAGAGATCCAAGTCTATCACACAAAACTCAATCTTGACTATCTTAGGGATAAAATTGATCTAAAGATTCACTTTTCCCACTAGGACAACTGTGTTATTGTTGAAACCAACATAGTTGTGGAGAGAATTAGAGAGCTTATTTTGACTAATCCCAAGCTCATTGAACACAGATAGGGGCATGATATTTAATGTAGATATTTCATCAATGATGTATCTCTTGACATGATAATTGTTTATGGAGGTCTCAATATAGAGGGTAAATTGATCCTTCTTTGTAATAATCAAAGAGTCTAGAAAAAAGGTAGGGTCAAAAGATAACATGTGAGGATGAGGGTGATAAAAAATGTTAGAGTTGAACAAATGTTTGAAATCATCTCACAATAGGCCCTAGTGAGAGAAACCAAGCTCATCAAACATGAGGACCCTTTGCTCAGGGCAAAGATGAATAAGGTCCAAAATGGATATCCCAACTAAGAGTCCCTATAACTCTTCTATGACAAAGTAAGGATGATGTCTAGTATGGGGAGGTATGTTACACCAAAAGTCAAAAATGACTTTAGGGTTCCCTACCCATGTGGGTTGGGAAAGAGGCCTAACACCATTAGTATCTTTGATGGGGCCAATGACCTAACATGAATGCATGTTAACAAAGTAATCATACCTAGTAGATGATATGTCAATAGTAATAATGACCTTGCTAATCTTGTGCTTGGATTTCCCTCTCAGGTCAGTATATGAAGAGTTATAAGAGGTAGAAGAGTAAGAAGGGGAATGATGGGCCTTATCCTTGGATTTATTATTTTTATTATCCTTATCATGGTTAGTAATAGGATATTTTAACACATTTAATTTATGGTTGGGTTCTACAAGTGGATAAATCTGAGGTAGAGGTGATGCTTGTGCATTAGACTTTTAGGAAACATAATTTGCATCATCATGGACCTTCATCCAATGGAAATTAAAAAACTTGGTGGGGTCATAAGGAAACATCATCTGTGGTTTTACTGTGCTTGATTTAAAGGCTTTATTTTTAGCTGGCTTTTTACTCAAAGCATTTACCTCATAACTATCCTTCTTGTCCTTCTTCTCAGGAGGAGAATTAATGACACCATCACCAATCACATTACAATTATGATCATGTGAAGAGGATGAATTTTGGGTGGGAATAGGGTGCATTCCCACACACACCTCTAAGATTTCAATCTCAAAACACTCATTAACAACTTTATCATATGAGGTAGGCTCATGCTTGAGGACCTCAAGGTGAACCTCTTGCCTCAATGATCATGTGAACATATCATATAGTTGATCATTAAAGGACCTTGTTCTACATTTATGGATGGTTGAGTGCCACCTACACATAAAATCAAAGTTTGACTCACCTTTAGCCTACACCATGGAGGTAAGTGATTAGATGCTAAGATTAAATGGTCTAGAGATATCAAAGTACCAAAAAAAGTCATCCAAAAAGAGATAAAAACTAGAGAGAGAATCTAGAAATAGATTCTGAAACTAAATGAGAGCTTTGACTCATAAGGAATGAGTGAAGAGATTCAACATCATGCCTTCATCCTATTCCCATTCCATATACACAATCATAAATGGCATGATATGCTCCATGGGACTATTATCTCGAGTCTCTTTTAACTTAGGCAATTTAAGGATAGTAGGAAGGGGAATAACATGCACCTAAGGGCCTAGAGGATTCCTACAAATATCTTCATAGGCATGGTTAATAGTAGGTTAATGAAGAGATTTTGGAGGATGCTCTTGGAGGCTATGATGTTACCTATGCCAATAGGCCCCATCATAACCTTGATCATGAAAGGGATGATGCTAAGGTGGATTTCGGTATGGGATACACTCATGATGGAAATAATCCTTATCATGGGGTGGGGAATGACCATGATAAAGGTATTGTTCTCTATGGGGAAGATGAGATTATGTGACATGCTCATAGAAATGGTTGTGGTGACCTAAGTCTCCATGATTTTGGCCACATGTCATCAGATGAGGGTCAACATGAGGACACTAATGCTCAAGATAAGCATCCCATAGATCTCTAGTCTACATCTCATCTAAGACTATAAAGGATAAACTAGGAGGATGGGATGACTCCATGTGATATGGATGCCTTATTGATTTATAATTCTTATGTCCCATAATATAGACATAAGTGGGTTCTTGCTGTAGAGTCTCTTATCAAGAAAAATGTAGGGAACTCACATGATAACTAGTTGAGGCACTCAAAATGAAGTGGGTGTGATCTCTATCACTAGACAAAGCATGCCACCTAATCATAAGGGAAAAGGGTTCACTTCATTCACTTAAAGGCATCTACAAAAATTATCAATGATAACTCATAGCTCATCAAGCCTCAACCATGAAATGGGATCCTCATCACCTAAAATGGGTGAATGAATCATGGTATGAGGCTAAGGGGAAATATCCTTAGATGAATTAAGCTCAGACTGGTGAAAAGGATATCGAGTCCATTGGTTATAGTTATACTAATCTTGTTCCCTATGAAACATGAGAGGGTCTAGGTCATTATACTAGGTCAAGGGAACCTCCTAGGTCCTTTGGTGTCTATGGAATTCCATTGCAACCACAACCTACTCATGAGTGAGCTTAGGGATAAGGCCTTGAATCTGATAAGATTGGAATCCCAAGGGTGGGAGGCCAGACATGGATGTAATGAATAAAGAGAAACATATGAGATAATAGAAAAGGAAAGTAGATGGTGAACCAATAAGGAGAATAACACAAAACCAAATCAAGATAAAACAACCAAGGTGAGAGCTAAAACACAACTAAAAGCAAATCCTAAAAGCTAATAGAGGGGAGTTGGCTAAGAGAGTCTTAAATAGGATATAACTAGCATGAGATTGTATGTGGGATCCCACAAAGCATTATAGAATGTAGCTCTAAGAATCTAGATGGAAGCATTAGTGTTTGGCAAGGGATACATAGGGTACTTAAACAAACACCTAGAAGGATAACATGCTCAGGGATTCTATGGGCTACTAGATATTTATAGAAGCTATCTAGTTTGTCAACTTATACCAAGATATATAAAGACTCATAAAATAGGTTATGGATAACATGATCAAGTACACAAAAGATGCAAATATCTCTAATGGGTATGACCATAGTAAATTAAGCAATAAGGGGTAATATTGAATGTGTAAAGAATGAGAAAGCAAGCTATTTGAACAAGATAACACTACCAAGCATGAAATGCATTTTAGAAACATGCAATCCTATGAATTGAAATATGATTTTGAAAAGGAAATGACATTTTCAATACAGAGAGAGAGATAGGGAGAGCATACAATTTTTATAAACCTAAGGTAATGCCTTTGTCCAAATGAAACAATCTCTAGCATGTGATTGAATGAAGGAATGCCATTTTAACCAAACCAATGAAGCTAAATGAACATACAAGAATTTAAAAATAAATATAATGATTAAAAATTAAGTAATCTTACAAAATGAAAGACATTTTTGAAGGATAAAGATGTTTATAAGGTTGAAAGAATGCATATAATTTAGAATCTACTCTAAGAATGTATACAACAAGCTAAAATAGCATAAAAATAACAAACCCTAGAATATATACTACAATACAATAATTGAGTTTCACTTTTCATAAAAAATTCCCTTAGATCAAGCTCAAAAATCTTGTGCAGATGTTCTACCAACTAGGAATCCAAGCTAAGAAGCAATGAATGAGGAAGACCAAGATGTGTGTACGCTGAGTCCAAACTAGGAGTGAAAATAAATGGAAGAGGTGAAGCGAGAAATTGTAAGGGTGCAAGAGTTCCAACCAAGTGCACAAATTAGGTGAAATGCCAAATTTGGAAGTTAGGATCAAGTCATAAGGAATCAAGAACAACTGGAAGTAATAATGGAGTCTCCAAGTTAATGTGAAATAATATATGGGATATTCTATCACAAATCAAGCTTAAGAGTGCCAATAATGAATCAAGAGAGATTCAAAAAGGCATGCATATCAAGATAAGGAAGAAGAATGAAAAATATATGAGAAAAATAGATGAAAATGAGTGATATAGGACACCCAAATGCCAAACACCCCCCCCACCAAAAAACTAGTTATTTCTAGTCGTTAGAGGCGTACAAATTGCCATTCTAGCTAGGCCACAAATTTTTTGAAGGAAACATGTAGCCTAGGCCATAGTTTTCCCCCATAAGCCATGTATTTTGTCAAAATATTGTCATAGGTGGTCAATATGACCTTGAAATGGATTTAAGAGGTGTCTTGAGGCTTCGTGGGAATGTGAAGAGGCCAGGGAAGTGTAGGAGATCCATGTGTAGAGTAAGAGAGTGTCTATGAGAGTAGGAAATGTCTCAAATAAGATGACCTAAGTTTTTAGTCTATAGGTGAGTTAATGCATAATCATAATAGGATTATGGTAATGGTAAGTATGATTATAGGACCTACAACTAATGCTTTGTCTACCATCTGCATTCTTGGTGCATATACTAGGCCATTAGAAGAGCTACAAGAGTATATCTAAAAATGTGCACTAGTATTTGGGTTCTACACCCTATGAATTTTATACAACCACACACTTATTAATATACATTTTTGAGCATTATCATTCCTATAAAAATGTCCATTATTCCCTAACATTAGGTGGTATTTAGAATCAAGTGTGCAATAGTTCACATACGTCATCTCATGGTAACTAGTTTATTAGACTACCTAACAAGTTGCAATAGCTCATTTTAGTGAATAATTTAGTGTACTCACCCTCTGCTCTATATTTGGCACATTATGTTTAAGCCTTATAATAAATTTATTCAAGTCATAAATTGTAAAGTATTAAGGTATTTGATGTTTTATGGAAAAAACCATGCACATTGGGTGTACCTCATTATCTCCCCTTGACCAATTTAACATGCAGGTATTTGAGTCATCACTAATTGAGGATGTAGTATCCTAGGATAAAATACATTCCTTCTTTATCTCTATGTGTTCCATATATGTCACACCTACATTGTATAAAAAATCTAATTCATACCTAGTTGGTGATCGCACAAAAGGTGACATATATTCACCCACTTAAAACTATAAAACTAGTGCCTTTGTGATCATGGGTCTGTAGGTAGATTGTTCATTTTTTTGCAACTATTGAGACTATATTTCTAGTTGAAAATTTTTATATTCTAAAACTCATAGGGAATTAATCTTAGATTATGTACTCAACTTGAACCAACTATTATCTCTATACACATATAATTAATTTGGCTCTTTGGGTATGATGTATAGATTTTGATTTACTTTATTCAAGGGTATGATGATGACTTTATCCCCTAATGTGCTTCCATCTAGTTGCACACTATATTAATGGTCATCTAACTATTATAGGCCCACTTATTACCAATTAACTCAAGGTAGTACATTTCATCAGTATTCATGTCAATCACATCAAAATTACCTCATAGGCTTAGGTTAACCACTTTTATTTATACATATTCTAGTCAGCCAATAGGTTCTACCCTACCATTGTCTAGGAGGCTTAGTGTGACTAGACTATAACTAAGTGTTGGTCACCTAATATATTCATATTTAGACTAAGGAATCATATTTAATATGCTTCTAAAATAAAATATAGCATTATTTATTTCATATCCCACCATCACAATATCCATGTGGGAATAAACACCATAGGGATTCTTGGTTTTTATGTACCAAGCTATCTTGTTAGTATGCTATTGATGTCATTGTGTGCATTCTAGTAAGTTAGGTAAGAAATTTTTAATATTCTATATGATATCTTCATTTTTAAGAGTTCTCAAAACATTTAAAAAGTCTATCAAGGTAGTCACTACTCCCTCTCATCTCATTATATAGATAATCTAGAAACATATATGCACAACGATGACTATGGCATAACTTTATGATGTAACTTATTGTTGTATGTTCTAAATAACTTGGACTACTTGGTATATCAAGCCTTTTACTATTACAAGGCTAAGATACTTATCCTATTTAACCTTTTTGATTATTTAATAATGTGGAATTTCTAAAGGAGAAAATCCTTGATCTACATGTTGTTGACTTGTAAATACTTGCACGAATGCATTCTCCTTAGGATATGAATTTATCATGTTTACATTTCACACAAGTTTCTCTTTCCTCTATTTTTACAAAATTGGAAAATATTCAATATGGTTTTGTATTATAACTCTGTGATATACACAACACATATGCCTTTTAAGATTAGTCAGGTATTTTCATACAAAGTGATTGTATTAACCACATAAACATCACTAAATTTTATGACATGTTTACCAGTTATCATTATTGTGACTTACCTAGTATCCACCATAGTATCCCCATCTATTTTATTGGAAACCCCAACCTTGTGACTATTGCCTATCAAATCCCCCTTGATGCTATTGTTGAGCATCATAACTGCCATACTACCATTGAGTAGATGATAGAGCCCTATTTTATTATTACATATGGGGAATCACATTATTCTATGATGATTGGAACTAATATTGTGGATATGATGAAATCCATCTGAATAAACCCTAGGGTTGATAATGTGGTGACAAAAGCATCCAACCATGACCACCTTGTGTCACACTAGTCATTTCTACCTTTGGGACCATAATTCCCAATTTTGTAGTAGCTATCTATTGTGTTGCAACTGTGAAGATGTTCTTAGTGATGTCTTCCTTAAATTCTTATAGATCATGGAAACTCTTATTATCATGATTTTTGGACTTAATTTTTTTTTAGTATAGGCTTTATGATTTTTAGATATATTTTTGTAGTAAGTGACACATTGAAGTCACATGCCCTACTAATCTCAATATGTCACAAAAAAATATTTTGATTTTAGGATGATCATTCTTATGATGCCTTTTTTTTCATCAATCCATACACCATAGGCCTAGCTTGGGTTTCTTTATTTCATGCAACTCATCTATCTTCTTAAGAAAAACATCTATTTTCATCTCAATTTTAGAACCAATTGATGGAACATCTCCATAATCCTAAATTTTCTCTACTCGAAGTGCAGTTGCTCATACATCAAGCTTAGTCAAGAATTATGATTGCACAATGGAAAACCTAATCCTTGATTTTAGTCCCTCCATAATCTAGGCAACTTTGTCTTAATCTTCTAAAATGAAGCCAACTTTATTTGTTACATCTGAGAATATATGATCACATTCCCACATTTATTCTCCACTTTGTTGTCAAATCTCTTAAAGATCCTGAATGGTCATGATTGAGCATTTCTTTATCTTGAATTATAAAATTAATTTGTCATTAACCCATTGAAGTCTTAAGGAATTAACATCCCTTTTATAAATGAATTCTGTAGCTCAACCTATTAAGGATTCTATGAGCTCACACATTTTCACATCCTCAATGGTCACTCCCTTAACCTACCATTTCATATCATAGGTTAACAAATACTACTTAGGGTTATAAGACCCATCATATGGTGTTAGATTAATGAAAATTAATGCATTGAACAAAATGCTTGGTGAGCTTGTAATTACTACTACTAGATTCTATGAATTAGTCCTTACTAGGTTCTTAAAACTTATTTTAAAATATTACCCAAGCTCTTCTAACTTCTTCTTGAATATTATTTTCTTATAATCTACGCTAATTTTACAAAATTTAACTTTAAATGATTCAAACCAATTTCCTCTTATCCCAACCTTTGCACTTTGTTTTTTTCATCTAGAGACAAAATGGGCTCAGGAGATATGTACTTATGAAATGCATGATATGTGTCTTCAACTTCTTATGTCTTTGATCTTGAACCTATGATACTCCTACACTTTTGCATACTTCCTTTAGAGAGCATTATTTCCTTGATTCAAATAATATCCTTCCTTATAATTGTGATCTACCCTTATCCTTTAACTTCTTTACTATTAATCTACTTTCTTTTTTTTCCTCATTATATTTTATATCCTCTCTATCCTAATTTTTTTCATTCTCTTTCTTGGGCCCTTCTATTCCTCACTCTGCATAATCTTCAAATTCTCTAATTCTATAACTTGTGTAGCATTTCTCTAGGCTCCCTTACCTTTTAAATATTTTATTTTATTCCCTCATATTCATAGTTACATTTTAGATATCCTATTTATTCCACATTTTTTACTATCATAGATCTCTTTCCAATCCCAAAATTTTATTCACTTTGTTTCTTTATGTCCTCCATATTCTAGGTTCAAGTTTAAGTTCCTCTATTTAGCTCTTCATCATTCAATCCTACATCATTCAAGTTTAAGGGTATGTATGATACAATTATACAAGTGTGATTTTATATACTATGTGGTATGGCTAGTGTAGTAAAAAATGTGCCTTGGTTGATACTTTTGGGTATGACCAATGTATTCAAAATGTTAAGAAAAACAATGAAGCTAGATGCTTAAACAATATAGTATAAAAATTGGAATTTTTAATTTATAATAGTGTTTTTATTTGATTTTTAGTCTTGATTTAAAAAATTTAGATCAAAATATAAGTGTACATTGTTATTTGATATTTTTTAGAGGTGACTAAGACTATGGTAGAATGTTAATGATATTTAGTTGCTAGACTTCTAGATAGATTTTTGGTAGTAGAACAAACCTAGTTAGTGACATTAGGTTTTGGATAGATTATGTAGATGTGTCTCATTCCCATCAATGTGGATCTCATTACCATGTTTTAGGGTGATGGGAGAGGAACACTAACACTTTTAGGTTGGTGGTGGATGGGGATACCATTGAGGTGGTAATCACCTTATATGATGTTTATATCATTTTGGGGTTACCTATTATAGACACTCTTATGGTATACAAGACATTAGAGACCATAGATGAGCAAAGGGATCTATCTTGATGGGATATTAGGTTTGATAGGTATGATGAACACAAAATTATCATATTGTTATTTGAGTATACATGTTAGGTAATTTAGATATATAGAAGGATCTCATTAGACCTATGATTACACACGTGTTACATCATAAGTTTGATGGTGTTGTCCTAATGTATGTTATAAAAATTTATTGATTTGAATTAGAGGAAGAAACATTATTTAACAAAGACATATTATATGGATATAGTTAGTGCACAAGTTTAAAAAAAATTGAGCATAGATCAGGAGATGATGGGCCTCATGATTATTTTCTCCATTTAAATTTATGAGAGGTTTATAATCTATCGACCAACAAGACTACCCCACATGATTGATGATCATCTCCTAAGGGTGAGAATATTGGGCATATGACCATGTTATTTGAATGATCCCTCATGTGCCAACACTAAAGACTATCAGATGGGATTATATTATTTGGATTCATAACACAAACATTATGGATATGTGGCCATCATGGCCAAAATTATTTTAGGTAAGTGGCCAAAGTCATATTACCAATCATTACATATGGTGAATAGAGCCAAATACTTATGACCATGTACCATGGTAGTTTGGATTGGCATACCTAGTAGTAGCTTTTGTATTCCCAACTTATTAATATATACATGTTAGGGATCCTTGAGGACTAGGGGGATGAGGGGTACCAATTACTATCCTATTAGTGAGATCTCGTTAGCACCTCGTGACCAGATGAAAATAAAGGTGACAAAAAGAAGTGCATGGAGTGGGCATAGGAAATAGTAAAAAACATGCCATGGTGATAGAGAGATATTGATAGACAATTATACCATATATAAAAAAATACATAGACTTAATTTATATATTATAGTGGTTCTATGGGAGAGATGGTGAGATTCACCCCAACATGAATTGTGATAGAAAATGTGTCTTAGGTGGACACGGTCATGGAAATTATATTGGTGTTTAAATATTAAATTTGTGTTATCACTTTTATTTTTCCTAGCGGCAGAGATATACATTCTAATACTAGTGATAGATACACTTATATATATATATATATATATATATATATATATATATATATATATATATATATATATATATATGAGAGATCTAATATTGATTTTAGTTTACATTTGGTAGATGTGATGGTAGAGGAGATATAAAATATGACTCTAGTGGAGGATATTCACCATGATAAACTATTAGTTGGAGCACATGCAAGATGGTTTTGGTTAGTCGAAGAGGCTGATAAGGAGCCTCAACACTATAAGAATATTTTGGATTATGTAGTGGCACAAACATGGGTAGGAGGAGGTGAGTTAGTGGTTCAATAGATATTATCCATAAATAGGGCTAATCACATGGCTACAAAAGGATGAATGATAATGTTGTAGGTGTAGGTGGCTTATCTATAGGGTCAAGTTGAGGGTATGTAGTTGTAGACTCAAACATTATGAGTGAGCTCTTAGGTTACTTAATTTATAACCTCCATGATGAGCATGAAACCTCACATAATAAGGAGTGAAGGTGATCCACATTCCTATGGAATACATTATATTCAACATTATTTTTGATGTATATATGATTTATCAAGATGTACATATGTAGAAAATTGAGACATTTATATAGAGATTTATTTTTTGTGAATCATTATGTTATCTATATGTATGGAAATGATTAATCATTTACTCTATTTCTATCATGAATTTTTGTTTAAATATCATGCTAGGGGAAATGTGATGTAATGTGATGCATGTTTCATTATTTTCTAGAAAATGTGAGTAAATGCATGGAAATAAGGTATGAAAACTAAAATGATAAATAATATGAATATATTAAATAAGTATATATAAAAATCAACAAACCAAATATAAAAAATATAATATAAAAAATGAATGTTAAACTCACTTAATATTATGACAAAGCATGTAAAACATTACAAATTAAAAAAATTAAAAATCACATCAAAATGAAAGACAAGACAAATAATAATGTGTGAAAAATAGCTATAAAAATAAAATATCCAATGTAAGAAAATGCAACAAATAATAAAAAAACATATGTATGAAAAATATTTCATCCAATGTAATACAAGTAAAGTCGTCTTAAATCAAACAAGGACATAAATGATTGTAAAATAAGTTAAAGACTCATATGAGTGAAAAATTGAAATCAAAGCTTATCTAAAATATGATGTAAGAAAGCATAATCATATAAAGACATGACTATGATTATTAGGATGGTATGGATTTTAATGGTGATGGGAAATTTTGAGAAAGGTCTAGTTGCATTCCCTAATCTCTTACAATACAACTCAAACTAAAAATCCAAGTGTAATTATAAATGATTTAAAAGATAATTTTGAAACAAATAGTAAGTGATGTGATAAACTAAAATTAATATCCATCAATGGGATATCAAAGAAGAAATGATGAAATTGTAAGATGAAAGGTGCAAAAAATGTGATGTAGAAATCATTAGTGAAGGTGAGACACTATATTCCAATGAGAAAAGTTAAGAACTATCAACATCAAGGACATAATAAAACCTACCTAGAGAGAAAAAATTTGACCAACAAGTGATTTATATAGATCATACCATTAATGATATATGCGTGAAAAATAAAAAGATCATACCTTCACACAACATGTTACACAATCATTAGGAACTCTTACAAATCCATTGATATACTATTAAGATTGGGTAATTTTGTAAGTAGATGGAACTCAATTGTAAAAAGATAGAAAATTATAAGATTAGATCTCTTACCCCATCCTACTAGCCTATTGCACCTTAATGGACCTTGGATCTATCATGAGGTCAATTGTGGATTTTAAGGTTTGACTAGAAAAGGATATTTGAAAAAAAAATCATGTCTTTTAGTGTGATTTGAATTTTAAGTTTTTTATTTTCTTATGATTTGGATTTTAAATACTTTTGGATTTTTCTATGTTTCTCCTTCATATGGATTTATAAAAACTAAACATGGGCGATATAGATATCTAACACAAGAGATCTTACACCTAGTCACTATAAAGGATAACCTAAATACCATGGTGCCTAAAATACTATTATACTTTCCCCACATGAAAGTGTGCAATATCAAAACTAACTTAAGTGTGCTTTGAGTGAAAGGAAAGGGGAATAATGGGGATTGTGAAAAATCTCTCCATATAAAAAGGGTGATGCAATGAAAAATATGCTATAAATAACCATAAGGATGGATAAATTTTATTAAAAATGAAATAATTTATGATATCAAAGGTGATGATATTGTCACTTGAAAACCTGTACTAACCTACATAGGGTCTAGTAAAAACACTAACATGAGAAGTCATCCCAAAAGAGGGGGAATGCAAAATGACATAAAAGAATCACTAGGAAACTAAACAAAACTGAAAAACTATCAAAATATGATGGAAAAAACTCAAAGATGATACCTAAGATCCATAAGGAAACAAAGGCAAAAAATAAGGTTATATAAATTCTAGAAATAGAAACCCAAAGGTGATACCAAAAACCCACAAGGAAATAAATGATGACTATAAATTGGTTTTAAAATGATAAAAAGAAAACATATGCGCTAAAAATTTAATACATCATGATATAATAAAGATACATATTGCAAGCATCAAATTATGAAAATAATAATAATATGAAATCCGATCAAGTGATGATGTGAAGTAAATGACATGAAACAAGTATCTTTCTCATAAGTGTTGTGAAATATCTTGACATACATCATCAATAACAAATATTAAATCCTACAATAGCTGGTATTTGGCTTAGATCATAGTCTCAATAATATTTTTGAGAGTCATGTTAGGACTGCTTGGTGTATGTGCTCTAAGGAAAAAGTAAGCATGTGAGAAGGAAGAGGTCATTGGGGATCTTAATGAGAATAATCAATGTGAGGAATATGTGATGACATGACACACATATCCTATGATCTATGAGATGGATCTAGTAATAGGGGAGGTTATTCCTCTATCCTAGATGGACCATGTGAGTGATACTAAGAACTTGTATGTGAGGGCCTTGATAAGTATTTGGAATGTTGCTAGAGAGATCTGCACATATCTATGTGATGTGGAGCACACTGATGCCAAAGAATACACTTCCATGTCTTTGGGGATATATAATCGAGTGTAATATTTGGTGGTGGAGTTTTTAGTAAAATTGAAATATTAGCTTCTTCAAGATGAAGTGTATCAATATATTTTTGAAGAGTATGATAGTGAGCCAAATAGTGCACACTAGTCATGTAGAAGCAACCAAAGAACCTAGGATTAACATATCAAGGTGGTTGATTATCTATGGAGGGATATAAGCCTTACAACTTTTGTTGTGCTAATAATATATCATAATATCTACACTTTATAGCTAAATGACTAGATACCTCATGAAACTTGAAATATAGTTCTTCTTCTCTGGTAGGGGCATGGTGTCAAATTAGACCTAGGTGGAGAATCATAATGGGGCTTGTCTAAAACCTTGTTAAATAAATCATTGATATTAGAACATAGAATTATTGATTTAAAGACTTGGTTTTTATTTAGATATCTTTGGTATTTTCTATATCATTCCTATGAGTGACCATAAACTCTGTGAAATGAACAAAATGGTGATGATATTTATTTTTTATTTAACCTCGACGTGGGTCATAAGATGATTTCCAATATCCCTGAAGGAAACGAGCTTGAAGGATCAAAGAATATAAAGAATTGTTAGGTTATAACCCTATATCTATATTCAAGCATGCTCTGAAGAGGCTCAGAAGTAGAAAGATCTCTATGTGAATTAGAAGTTAGAATGTGATCCATATTATACTTGTGGGAATCAATCAAAGGGGGGAAAATATTATTAAAATTTGAAGGAGGGCTAGAGTGAATGATATCAATTAATTTGATACTAGAAAAAAATGTAAATTGCTCATGTTGTGCCTAGTTTCAGTCACATGTGTGTTAGTTCCTTAAGGATCCTTTAGGATACCAAAAATTAACCTATTCATGTCATCATATAATGTAGGGAAAACTTATGTGCTCACCCAAAACACAAATATGAAAACCCAAGGTTGGGGTAGTTACGTGCAATGGTGGTGGATGCATTACCTCATGCACACCATTAATTATGCATGTTGGTGCAAAAAGTGCACTTGGTGCTATGGAAATAAAAAATAATTCTAATTAACCACAAAAAATGATCTCCATGAAAATAAATAACATATTCATACCCGATGTAAATCACAACAACACTATTTTATCCAATTATTAATTTTCCTATCAAATAATGTAATAAAAAGTGTAACATAGTATTAATCTAATCATGACAATAATTTAAAATAATAGTGAAAAAAATCCATTATATTAAATCTCATGATTAAAAGGCACTCATGGTGCTTACATACTATGTGCTATTCTTACTACTCCTAATTATACTTAATACTATTACTTTGGTTCACAAAATTTCTAGATGTATTCCAACAACATTTCTCTAAAGTCTAACTATCATTTTCTCCTTCTCAGGTGTGTAAATTTTATAGGATTCCAAGAACCTTTTGGGTCACTTGGTATCTCAACTACCACCACTTAGCAGTTCTTTTACCAAATGTTGAGTTGGTAGTTATTTACCTATTCTATTCGAGGTCATCTACCTCACCATTTGTAATTTATATATAACTACCTATCATGATCATCTATAAGTCATATATCCTTCCATTTATCCTTTTAATATCTTATGTGATTCTTGAATTAATGTTGTATTATTTGTATTTATATTATTGTTTTGTAATTTACACAAATGAACTTGATATTTATCTGCTCACACTTGCATTAATAGTAGTCCATGAGGGGCATATACATGCAGAATACATTATTTAACATGTGTTGCTTGCCACTTCCTTTGGTTATTAACGTTACCATCTAGTTTTAATAGTCACTTGTGCTCCAAATATTAGATATCCTTAGATTATTTTTGGGTTCAAAATCACCACACATTAAGATGGTTTTTTGTCATTAGAAAACCCATTTATTTTCTTTAATTAATTTCCTTTTTTAATACAACTATTTATAGAGCTTCATCGTAAGAAATTATTTAATCTGGATTAATTTTTTTCTTAAAGATCTTATTTTGTGTACTTCCTTATCATTTAATATTCTTTCCATTTATATTTAATCAAGTAAATATTATGTGTTATTCTTGGGATTCTCTTTATCTTGCTTCAGTGAGTCAAACTCACTCCTCATCTCATGATAAATATTTATTTTATTGATATATCACATGAGATAACTAAGGTTAAATTTTGTGTAAAAATTTCCCCTTACACACTTTGAATTCATACATGTTGACCTCAAATCCTCCTTATAAGGTGCATGTAATTAACCTACAACCTACTACTATAAGTTTCAGTTGTGAAAACCTTCTTTTGCACATTCTCTATGTTTAACATAAGAAAAAATTGAGACATATTATTTTCCACCTCTGCCTCCTAATCATGTGCTCTCCTAGTGAAAATATTTTGAATATACCTCACATCTTTTGAATTTTCATACCAACTACCCTTGGTCTGATTCCTAAGGTTGTCTCCTAGGCTACTTATTCTTGTTGGGTGCCTTCTCAACTTCCTCTTACTTTGAAGTGTGTTTATGCATACTCTAGAAAATATAATAGTATGGAGATCATATGTATCCTCTCCATGTTACACCATATCCTTTTTTATTAAAAGTCTCATCAGACCCTATGTGCATAGTTCCATTGCACATTATCTTCTTGTGTAGAGTCTTAAACCTTCTCTGGCACAAAACTATGCTCATCATCCTCCACCCACTCCTTTTTTTCATATAAATTAGATATTCTCATGGTCATGTTTTATAAGGCTCATGCCATTTATTATTATTGCTTCCATCTATCCATTTACTAAGTGTTGAGTCATATCATGTATAATAGTTTAGCTGGATGACTAAATATAAATATGCTCCACTAGTTATCACTCTTATTAGGTCTACACCCCTCATAAACTATTGCTCACATGCTAGATAATGGCCTTATATCTTCACTACATATTGGGTTTAATTGATGGATTTAATTATAATAAAAATAAATCATGGGGTGTTCAACCCTATAGATGAATAACAAGGGATCCTTGGCTCCCTTGAAGCCCTTAGATCTTAATTTTAATATTCCCCTTTTTAAGCCTCTCAGATTATCCTTACAATGGTTGTCTCACAAATTATTGGCTTCCACCAAAGTTATAGTAACACTAACCTTATTTCATCAATAACTCACTTAAAATACAACCCCCTTTAAAAACATTTGGTATGGTCCAAATACTTTTATCTATAGTTGTGGAGGTAAGTAATCATATGGTTTAGTTTGAAAATAGAAAGATGTCATTGCTATGGTTTTATGTCCATTTCAAACACTCTTGATAGGCTAGGCATAGATGAGTAATTACTCAATATATTAAATTTAGACATGTGGCATAGTTGATCATGCCTTTAGTCATTAAAATTTGAAAAAAATCAATTTCACTTTGTTTTTTAGCCTTTACAAGTTGTCAGCTTTACAACTAGAAAGTTGACTATTTATCATTTTCTATCCTCTAGATCCATACTTGTTGCTTCATGTTGTTCCTTTATTTTTACCTATGTGCAACTTCTTCTTATGTGTTGTATTTATCTTGTTTACTCTCTGCATATATCCCCATACTATACCTTTTATCCATGTCATATTTAATTTGATCTTGCATAAAACTTGTGTGCACCACTCTTCCTTTATTCTAAGCACCACCACCCCAAACTAAATTCTACACCTGGTCATCTAGTGTAGTTAAATTTTATCTCATAGCACTCAAGGTGTGGATACACAAGTATCAATATATTTGGTTGGTGAAAAACACCTTTTAAACATTTTCAAGGTGTAACAATCCTCACCCATAAACTCAAACATCTAACATAAGGTTCTCCAAATAAAACCCTTGCTCAATTCACCTGAATGGATTTATAAATCATGTGCATATTATTACATCAACTACTATGCATAGTTATTGTGCCTAGGTAGTAAAATACTATAGTCTATCAGAATAAAAATTACAAAAATAAAATGGACTAAGCCTTATTACACTATTATCCAAAACATTATTACACCATGTCTCAATCATCATTAGCTCAAATAAGACTTGAGTTAATAACCCTTGAAAGGCCTATAGAGCAGTTCACATTTCAATAGGAATGATTGGAACTCGTTGGTATTCACAATGCCATTAGTGGGGGATACTTATTATAATATTATACCATTAATGTGGTTATTTTGACACACCTCCTTTCAAGTATTATTTTTAGTTTTACTCCACCAATTTTTCATGTGCCATTTTCCTTACTATATGCAATTCTCTAGGTATAGTTTAATTGATATTTAATATTTGGGTAGCTCATGCATGTAACATGCAAGGATGGGAATAATAATAATAATTTATTTTTAAGTACTATTGTAACATGTAATTTCACCTTTGTAGAGGAGTTATTCAAGCTACCCCACTCCCAGTCACAATATTGGGACAACGTTAGGCTATGGGTATCCTATGGTGAGGTTGAACCTTTAGAGAAGGCCATCTTCCTCTTGATGGATCACCTATACCAATGTTTCTACTTAGAAAAGGGTTAGAAAGGGGGAATATGTTTAATAAGGAAGATAAAAAAGTGATGCACCAAATTTAAATGAGAACTCACATAGGCATGAAACATACATTGAAGAAGCAGAAGACAATGCTAGCTCACACAACCTCAGAAACTAGCTAAGTTACATAAGTGTTTCATGAATTAGGCTCAGGAAGCAATGAATGAAGCAAGGAGGAATTTTGAGACTCACACTAAGCTTACACTAATGATAAAAATAACATAAGTTCATACCTACAACTAACTTGAAAACACCTAAAAACAAGCAAGAAAGAAGGACAATGGACATAGAAGATTCTCCTTCACAATGCCATCATGCACAATCTTAATAAACATAATTCAGAGGTAAGAGATAGGTAAAGAAAGTATTTATTACTTCAAGAGGTCTTTCATACAAATTTTGATAGGGTCTATCCTTATCAAATGAGAGTCTCTTGATCTTCAAAAATTAGAGAGTCCTTGTGAGAGTCCAAAACTAGAGAGAGCATTATAATGGGGAATAAAATGGGAGATATAGAAAAAAGGAGAAGAGAGAGGATGAGCATGTCATCAGAATCAATAAATGAGTTTCCACTAGTCTTTAATGAATACTCAACCACCTTTTGATCTAATCAATACTAATCCAATATTAACCTTCATTTATCCCAATAGACTTCAAGCCCTTTCATTGGCTAAGAAACATACTTGAAGACAAGAATGTGCTTAGGATGATGAGTCATGATACTACTATGGAGGGAAAGACCATAAAAATCTATTAAATGACCAAACTACATTATCCAATCATTATAAGGATAAAATCCTCATATCTCTTGATCTAATAGAGCCATGACTATATTATTTTGAGTGGATGTAGGTACCTATTTGTCAAGGATATAATTATGTTTAAGGACGAAATAGTTTTCCATAATCATACATCTACCCATACTTAAATATCTAATAATAGGTCTTACTATAGATGGAAACCAATCCCATTTATTAGTTTTCCTATAGTCATCATATCAATGAAAAACCTATTAGGCTGCATGGCCTTGTTCTTGGAATATATTAGGTTTAAATAAACCTAATCTACCTCTAAACCTTGTAGAATCCAATAACTCATTATATACATGGATATTCTTTAAATAACAATGATCATAGTCATGAAATAATATTACAACCCTAGAAAATGGACCTTGTGGGTTTTAAAACTTTGACTAGAGGTCCTGACTAAGATTTAATGTTAGTCCCTCTAAAATTCCCATTTTGGCTTTATTTGGATCATATTTGATCTCCATTTAAAGTCACTTCGCTTGGAATTTTATCATCAGATATTAATATTAATTTGGGTTTCCATTTTGTGACACTTTTCATCTCCACATATTTTCTATAAATTTTTAAATTAGCCTTTATATGGTTAACATGCTTATGCCATGTGGCAACCTCACTTTTAATCTAGCTCATTTAATCTTGACTTCATGTGTACCATAGATATACTTTTCATAGTTGAATGAATGTCATTGATCTTGATCAACGTGATCAAATGCACACCATTTATCTTTTGGTTTACCATGATCATGCCACTTATAAATTTTGCATCCAATCTCAAGATCCTTTGACTTATTGACCTCAAGCTCATCATTGATCTTTAGTTGCGTGATTGAATTTTTGGATATTTTTTATTTATGTCATACAAGTGTCTAAGTGATTGGATGAAGTGCCTTGATATTTTAAGTGACAATGACAAATTGTGCAATGTGTTCATCCTAGGATACTTGAATTTGGTTGATCTTTAGAGTTTGACTATTTAGAGATGATTAGGGATGAGTCTAAAGTATTGAGATTATGAAATAGGTCCTATCAGAGGTCAAGGATGCATTGAGTACTTATGTGCATAATTGGAATTCATCTGGTAGTCCATATTTTTCATTTAAACATTTTGGGTCCAATGGCAGAACATATGAGTAGGTAGTTTGTTGACATCATAATTGCCACATGTGGATGAGTTAGGGGAATTTTTCATATGGTTACGATCAATTAGTCCCAATTTTCTATGGTCTAAGTCTCAAGTCATGTGATGAAGTTTATAAAAATATATGTGTGTGAAAATTTGGGATCCTATGCATTTTGATAGTGTTTTCTATGTTCAAACAGAGCCGAGTAAGCAGTTTAGTGATGTCATATATCACACATATGAAATTTTTAGAAGTAGATTGAAATATGGATGAATTCCCATATGATATAAGATCATATGTGAAAAATATCAAGTCATGCGACTAAGAATGATAAAATATATACAAGTTCAAAGTTGGGATCTTAAGCAGTTTGATAGTGTTTTCCCACTTAGCCAAATTTGCATGTGGCAAGAAAAGTTGAATTTACATGTGGCAAGAAAAGCTGAGTAGGCATTTTGATGCAGTCATAGTTTTCATGTATGGTAGTTTTATAATGAGTTGATCATATGGGTTTGTTTATTTTTTTTCCTATTTTATATGATATAAATTATAGGTCATGATATGAAATTCATCAAAAGATATTCATGTGTAAAGTTGGTCTTCTAGACAGTTCTTGACATAGTTGGCTCTGTGGTAGAAAAATCTAAGTGAGCATATTAATATCATTATATATTATACACACAATGGTTATAGGAGTAGATTGATATATTTTTTGATTCTCCAATGTGAATATATCATATGTTCCAAACTTTATATCATGCCTCTAAGATTTTTTTTTATTGAGGTCCAAAGTTGGCCTTCTAGGCAGATTGCAATGGTTCCCATAGTCTATTTTGCATGATGTTAAAGATTAGGACCAAATGGAGATCTAATGGTTCATAAGTGATTGTATAGTGAATATCTATGTTGTGAATTGATTAAAATGAGTCAAAGTGTTTATTGGTTAATAAATTTAAATATTGAGCTCCTTATAAAAGGATCAATATAGTTTGTTTGTTCTAAGGTGTCAAGAAGTAGTGAGATGAGGATAAGTGTTCAAAGTTTAACATTGAGAAAAGGTAAATATTAGGCTTCTCATAAGATAAAAATTGAGTGTCTATTTTTACATATATATATCAATGGTGCTTATTGAGAGATATGATTTTAAGGTGTCCAATATTTAAGACAAATAAAGATCAAGCTATGTATAAGAGATCGATGGTGCGTATGTGGTCAAGATTTCAAGATTGCACAACATGAGGTCAACTATTTGAAGTTTAACATTTAGGTAATGACACACTATGATTTAAATTTTAAATAATATTGATGGTGTATATTTAATATAAGTAATGAGGACACGAGATGAGGATAAAGTGGTCGATGTTTAACTATGACCATTTGAATTTTAATATTTGAATTTAACAAAGGAAATACCAGTGTCTAGTTCTTGGGCCATATATTTTGATCTAGGTAGAATTTAATCATGGTGTAAAAATAAAAATTGTAGAGGACTCCAAGATGCATATGTAAATATAGATTTAAATATCTTAAAGTGTGTATAGTCAAAGATATTGAGGTTCAAAGTTGACTATGTGTTCATGCATGTTTTGCAAGTAACCCAAGAAGGGCATTTGAGCTGTGATTATTGGTATCTCAATGTTTAAAAGTGAAATAGATATTGGAGTATGTTTTAAACTTCATGAGGACCATATATGTGAATTATGAAGGTTTAACCAATCATATGCAATATGAACAAAGGGTTATAAGTTGATTATGTTTTAATTCATAATGATTGTGTGTACAAAGAGGTGTTTGAGCTAATTGAGTTAGCAGAAGGGTGATGTGATAGATATAGGAACTTAAGAAGGACCTATGATCATGTGTCATGGTTCCATAAGTTGGAAAGTGTTCTTGTGTTCTTAATTTTTCTCGATGAAGTGCTAAATGGGTGAATAGGTCTCCATGAGACCTATAAGAGCTACAAGGGCCTAATTGAATGGTGTAGTTGCTTAAGGGTGACCCATAAATGCTATGGCCAACCTATGAAAATTATTTTGAGACATGTCTTGATGTGAGAGATTATTTAAGGGTTAAGGCATGCCTAATGGCTAACCAAAAAGCTATTTATCATGAAGACACTATAAATAGTGAAACCAAATGAAATGGTTTCTAGATTTGAGAGAGATTCATGCAATGATTGTTGGCATAGAGTGAGCATTGAAGTAAAGAAGAGAGGATAGGAACTGTGCCTATTAGATGAGTATAATTTTTTTGAATATGTGTATGACCTTTAGGTCATATTTATGATGTCAGAATAGAGCTCTTACAAGTTGAGGATATGTAAAGAGGTCTGAGTGTGCATATGAGGATAATTTGAGTGAAGAAGGAGACATTGTGACATGCATATGTGAGAGGAGTGTATGATATAGAGAGGGAGTTTATGAAAGGGATATAAAATCATAGATCCATCCTCAAGTTTTGAAGACATTAGTTCTAAGGTGGAGGTGTTCATTTCATAGGAGGGTTTAAAGGACTTGATCTTCCTTATGGGAAATCATTCCTTATGAAACATGTGTTTCACTAGAGGCCTTTGGTCAAAAGGACTTGATAAAGGTTTTGGGTCAAAATGACATGACTAGTATCTAGTTTGGAATACCTTATAGGATAAGTAGTCCAAGTTTTTTCAGGCTTGAGAGTGGGTTTTATTCCCCAAGAGAGTTTCCCATAGGAAACTATGCATTGTGTGTTTGATCTTGTGTATGCATTGAATAAATGAGCTCTCTTGTTAATGTTACTTGATCAAGTTGATATATGGTAATTGTTTTATAATTTAAAGTCCTAAAATTGAAATTGAAATATCTAGGCTCATTGATTCACTCCCCCCTCTCAGTGATTGTACCTTTAACATGAATGCACACTGTAGATCTTGGTGGTCCCACTGACTCAATCTTTTATTTACGTACCATTTATTTTGATTTGGGAACTTGAGATTTTGAAAATTTTCAGCTACATGTCTACTCTTAGGATCCTTTGAAGATTTTGAATTCAAACAACTATTTATCATGGCTTTTATTTGACATCCCCATGCACACCCCACTTTGTTAGTTCAACTTTGAAGGCTTATACCTTGAGATAGATAACTCATCAAGTACCAAATTTGTAGAGGTTATTAATGGCACAAAATAAATCATCTCCATGTGATCCTTTGGCTTTGACCTCATACTTATAAAATTCATAAGTGAATTGACCTATTCATTCTTATGTGATGTGTTATAATGGTCTAGTTCTTTTAGGCTTGTGCAAGTCATTTTTATCCCTTCAAAGCTATGATGAGCTAATGAGACTTTGAGAAAACCTACTTAATTCTCTCCGAATGCCAAGAACACCATGGAGATCTACTAGATCTTTTTAGTTGTAATTCTAGACCTATTTCCAAGCCATTTGCTCATTCACTCAATAGGAACTCTTCTTAGCTTCTCATTCTACACCAGGACTTCTAGAACATTGATCCACCTAGGCAAAGTTTTATATGTAGCACAAAATGGGCCAACATTTTTTGTGACATCTTGGGATGCATGCATACTATATAAGAGACTAATAGCCTTAGCCTATCCATTGGGTATGGAGTATCAAGTCTTCTTCTCTTAGCTTGATATGAAATATATTCAAGGATGACCCTTTCAATAAAATTCTCTTGAAACAACAAGAGAAAAAAGAACAAAACAAACATTTTTCCCAAGGCACTTATGGAAGGGAAACACACAAATGAAAAGAAATGCACTAGGCACTTAGAAGAAAACATGAAAAACTATTTTAACATGTATAATATTATACAATGGCTAAAAACATTCTTAAAAAGGCTTTAAATGAATTCTATTGACTAGGATGTTTAATACCTCTCCATCTTGATGTGCATGCTGAAAATCATTATGTTGTTTGCATCCATGGATCAAATAAGGACCACTCCACAAGCTATCAAACTTGGTATGGTTATTTGGGTTGGCCTAATTTGAATCCCATTTGAGGAATAAGTCCCCTTATTTTAAGTCCCTTACTGTGTCTCTCTTATCAAAATATTTATTGACCTAAACTTGATGTGACACTAGTGTCTTCATTACAAAGTCCTTGGTTTCTTCAAGCTCTATGAGCTCTACCATCCTCATGCTCATAGGCTCACTTTCCATCAACTCAAGCTGATGTGATAACACCAAGGTAGGTAGTTCTTGAGAAATGGTCAATTTGTCTTCCCTCCCATATATAATAACATATGGTGAATTTCTAATGGTAACTTTGGGAGTCACTCTATCAACCCATAAGGTTTTTCTTAGCTTTGTGTGCCACACTCTCTAGATCTCTTTCATATTCCTCTTGACAATCCTTATCAAGTTCAAATTTGTGAAATATACCAATCCATTACCTTGGGGATAGTAATTTGAGGATGTAATCAGGTAGATGCCTAGATGGATTGCCCACTCACTTATTCTCATGCCAATAAATGCTAGACATTGTCTAAAATTATTATAGTTGGTACACCAAACCTAGTCACTATGCTATCATAGAAGTCCAACACTACTATTTTATTAGCTTATTTAAGGGGAATTAATTTCACCCACCTAGGAAAGTAGTTATTATTAATGAACACCCATTTTTGTCCTCTACTAGAAGGTGGGTTGAACATTCCTATGAAGTCCAAACCCCACTGCATGAAGGGTTATTCCACCTGAATTAGATTGAGAGGAAGTGCTACCAACCTTTGTTTACCTACAAAAAAAACACACTTTTGACATTTTCTAACCCATGCATATGCATCCTTGAAAAGGATGGGCCATTAATAACTAGATCTCATCAATTTTTCTACTATAGTCCTTGGAGCAAAATGGCTTCCTACAAGCCCTTTATGGAATTTCTCCAATTGTCACTTGGTCATCATCTATGCACCTAAAAAGCAATCCATTGAGGTCTTTTATAAATATAACCCCATTAACTAATGCATAAGGTATTAAATAAATTATAAAATGCCTTCTCTTTACTCTTTCCATTCCTTATGGGTACTTACATGTCATCAAGAAATGTTGATATCCTAGAGATAACTAGCATGAGGTGGAGGTGCATTTGTTTGTGAGTTGTCTTTTGTCACCAAGACAACTTATTTATCTTCATGGAGGCCATCAAACATATACTCACATAATCCTTTGCCTCTCATTAGATTAGTGACCTTGATCTCTACATCATAATCCATGACTTTGGTAATCTATCCAACTTCTTCCCATTCAAGTCTTTGCTAAGAAGGAAATCCCTCACTCTAGAATGACACACCATACGATAAATATTGCTATTAGAGAGCATTGGTATGAAATTTTTGAGGCTTCTCAAAGTTTCAAGGACTTAATTTTATATAAAAGTGTATCTCACTTCATATCCCTCAAGCCATTGACTAAAAAAATCAATTGGTTGCTTAAGTCTTTCACCATTATTCTACATTAGCATAGTTGATATATTACCAGTATTATAAAAGGTATAAAATATGAAATCCCTGGAGAAGTTAGGATTCATGAGTGAGGGTGCTTGGGAAATGGCTTACTTGATAGCCTCAAATTCATCTTTACCTTTATTTGACTAAGTGAACACTTGGTTTTTATTCAATGTGGAAGTGATGGGTTTTACCAAGTTTACAAAACCAAGTATAAACCTTCTCATAAAGTTTATTTTCCCAAGGAAACTTTAGAGTTCCTTCTTATGCTTGGGTAAAGATAAGGTCAAGATGTCACTTATTTTATTAGGTTCAATAGCTAACCCTTGCTTGGAGATAATGTGTCCCAAGAGTTTGCCTTCATGAACAAAAAACACACATTTCTTGGGATTTAAATAGATCTCATACTCTTTACATCTTTTAAATATCAACTTCAAATGCAATAAATTCTCACTAGCCTTTTTGGAGAAAAATCTGATGTCATCCAAGTAAACTAGCACCATTTGATTTAGCAATCTTTAGAAATCCATGTCCATTGCTATTTGAAAAGTTGACCCTATATTTGACAAGTCAAAAGGCATCTTTTAATAAGCACATGTGCCCCACTTTATGGTGAGTGTAGTCTTATATTTATCTTATTCTCTTACTAGTACTTGGTTGTAACTTAAGTACCCATCCAAAGGAGAGAAGTATTTTCAACCAACAACTATATAAATAAGTTTCTCCATAAATGGTAAGGGGTAATGATATCTCAAGGAGACCCTGTTCAAATCCTTGAAGTCAACACACAATCTAATCTCCCCATTTTTCTTCCTTACAGGTACTAAGTTGGCTACCATGAGTAGTGTTTTATGGGAAAAATGATCTTGGATTCAATCAATTCAGTCAATTATTTCCTCATAAGCTTTTCAATTTTGGGGTTGATAGGCCTTTGATAGGCTTGGCATTAACCTTCAATTATATAGTGTGTTGGCATAACTTGGGATCAAAGCCTCTTAGATCATTGTATTCCCAAGTAAATATGTCTACATATTATCTACAAAGATCAATAAAGCTATGCATTTTAGCCTTATTTCTTATATTTTGAATCTTGAGTAGCTTGTCCTTGAGAATAAGAACTCTTTCATAGTTTTATTCATTGGTTGACATCACTGCTTTTTATTTTCTCATATGGTCTCCCACATGGAAGAGACCTTCAAGGATGACTAACCCTTTAGGAAGCTTGTTAGACCTTAATTGAACAATTTAATCTTCATACTGATGTTGAATCTTTTCTTGGTTCAATGAGGAAAAATTTACTTCCTAATCCAAGAAACAAGTAATCTACTTATCATTATCAAAGACCTACACATGAGCTTCATTATTTGGAATTGATGGTATTACTACCACTTTGACATGTGGCTACACTTTGGACCTTTTCAATTCATTTGGGAGGTCAAATTGAACTCTCATAGCTACCAAATTATCAACATGCTAATTTTGGTTCCTTGGCATTGCTTGGATATTAAAGGCCTCATAATATTCAAGAATGTCCCACACTCTATGTTTGTAGGATCTCATCAAGGGGTTCTTTGTGATGCTTTGGCCTTTGACCTAATTCATTATCAACTCACTGTCCACATATACTTGTAATTGTTTGATTCCTCTCCTATTAGCCCACTAAAGGCCATGGATAAGGCCCTCATACTTAGATAAATTACAAAATAACTAAATTGGAACACGTAAGAAGAGAATTATTTATAATTTTAGGGAGATACTAGCATTACACCTGCACCTTTTCCATGTTTTCTCCTTGAACCATCAAGGAATAATTTTTGCAAACCACTAACATCTTCTTATGGCCTAATGAGGGATGGTATATATTCAATCTCTTCATGCAAGAAGTAGAATACCATGTCTCTCTGTTCAACACCTTCCAAAGGGTTAAAAAAATGATTATCACTCCATAAATCATCCAAAAACATGTCAGGTATCTCCTCAAGATGAGTGTTTAGTTATTGACCAATTAAGTTTTCATCTTCATCAAGGATGGTGTAATTGATGTTTGAGCTTTCTATCCCATAATGATGTATGTGAAATTATGCAATAGGGTCAGATTTGATGGATACCTTGGTCCCATACCTTTTTCTAAAATCCATTTAAGACCAATCTGCTACTAGATAACCCTTAATTTTGGTTGTGAAGTATCTATATAAACATAGAGCAAAATAAGGAGGCACCTCTAAAATCAACACATCTTGAGCCATTGAAACACTAGGATAAGAATACAAGGTTAAGTTTAGACCTTTTATAATACTAGTTGGTTTGGTGGAAGAACCATTAAGATATAAACTACCTTAGATTGGGGTTCATACTTCAAACTAAGTTGATCTTATATTGATTTTGGCATGACTATAGTAATAACTCCACTATCTACCATGCAATTATGAACCAAGGAGTCACCAATGATCATATAAATATAGAAGGGGGGAGGCTTGACCACCTTATTTGATTTCACTTCATTAGGTTTTTTGGTTGAATTGGTGGGAACCACATTCTCTTTGCATGGTGACTTGTCTTAAATATTGATCTTTGGCAATCCTTATTGAAGGATATCTACCTGACCAAGCATAGAAAGTATGTCCCATATTAGAACACTCACACTGTAATTTTTATTTTTTCCACAATATTGATGGGCAAACCATAAACCTTTGGTTGTGCTTTGGGAGCCACAACTATACTTTGAACTTATGAGTTTTGGGATACCAGGACATTGTTTTGATTCAAATTCTTTGGAGCTATTGGAAATTTTGGAGTAGTAGTAGGTTCCATTCACTTTGATAGTAAAGGAGTTATGGTAAGAGGCTCCTTGACTACTTCCTAGTTACCATTCACATTCCTTTTTTTAAATCTTGTATTAGTTACCAATGGAATGCATGTTTAGCTAGAACTAGCCTGTTGGTTAGATGCATAACATTATTCTTGTTCATAATTCACCATTGTAGCATCCAACTAATTTGGTCCATCATTAAACCCTTACCCTTATTGAGGATATTTTATTTTTTTCATAATGGGTGCTTTTTAACTTTAAGCCATAAGAGCTTGGTGTATCCATAGCTATCACCTTGATGCCATTGCTCATTGAAAGTTTAATTAAATTTAGTGTTTTGGATAATTAATTGGCTAAAATACTGATTCTAAGGCATGATGCCCTCAAATTCTCAATATTTCTTTCTAAGTAGGGACTAGAGTAGTAGAGGTACTTTTAGTATTTGGATTATAATGATTTTCCCTAACATAATTAAGCTACCCTTGTCCTTGGCTTTGCCAGTGGCCCTACCCTTAGAAACCTCATTTATAGGGTGGCCTTTTTCTGGATAATATTTCTCTTAAGGCTGATAAGGAGCTTGATAAGGTCTATTGAACTAATCTTGCTACCTCTTCACATTGACCAAGTCATTCCCAAAAGATTGGAACATGCTCTTAAGTTCCTAGAAGTTCTTGTTTTATTGGGAGTCACTATATTAACTAGTTAAAACCTTTTCTTGCTTTGGTATAGGTATGGAATAGGTGTTGGCATAGGAAGAATGGAAGTAAGGGGAGAAATAACAATAGGAGGTGGTTTGATCTTGGGGAATAAAGGTATTGGTGGTCTAATTTTAAGTTTTATAGCTTGTATTAGATAGTTTTCTTCTTTGGTTGCCACCTCATAAGCATTTGGTAATGTGTTTCCTCCCACAGACTAAATCATTAATTCAATGTCACTATTTAGGGATTTTAAATAGTAAAGGAAATCAAAGTTTGGAGTAGGACTAATAGATATTGGGATCCTATCCCATGTCTTTTGAAAGCTTGAGTTGAAATCTTGCATAACCTAATGAGGAGCCCTCTTGATTGTGGTTAACTATTTTGTAAGTGACAAATGGTCACTTTTTTCTTCAAATGTCCTACATAAGGCATCACCTAATTAGTCCCATGATGTGATGGAGTTTTCAGTAAGGTTTCTATACTAGTCCAAAGATTTGGCTTTGAAAGAGATGGCCAATAGCCTAATATCCACATTTTCCTCAATTATGTAATGGATCTTTAAAAAGTTAGATAAGTCTCTAAGGTGTTCATAAGGAGTTGTAGATTTGTCTCCTATGAAATAAGGGACACTTTTAAGAGTTACTACTAGAATAGGATCATACTATTGAAGGTCTAAAGGACATTGACCATTGAAGGCCACAAAAGGAAAAGCTCTAGGGGATGCCATGGAAATGCAAGGGGCTAACAAATACCTTCTTGTAGGAGTAGACCTTGAAATTGTTTTAGGAGGAAGGATTCCTTTATATGGATTTATATTAGTAAATATTAACCTTTTTATGGAATTTAAAGGTGATTCAACAAATTCAAAAGGAATAACTCTAGAATCTGATCTTGTAATCATCTTTGGCATAAAAGATAGCTACAACTCTACACCACAATGTTGATTGCTACTTTTAGTTACCAGATATTGTTGTATGAAAGCTATACCTACTATAAATTGATCAAACCAACATCAAACTTGATAAATATTCTTTTAAATTGGGCCCCACTTGGTATGCCATAAACTATTGTACGCTTGTAAAGAAGTTATTCAGGCTTCCCCACTCCTAATCACAATATTAGGACAACCTCAGGCTATGGGTATCCAATGGTGAGGTTAAAATTCTAGAGAAGGTTGAATTATTCTTAATGGATCACCTTGACTAATGTTTCTACTTGGAATAGGGTTAAAAAGGGGGAATAGGGTTACTAAGGAAGCTAAAAATGTGATGCACCAAATTTAAATGAGAACTCACATAGGCATGAAACATAAATTGAAGAAGCATAAGATAATACTATCTCACACAACCTCAAAAACTAACTAATTACATCAGTGTTTTATGAACTAGGCTCAAGAAGCAATGAATGAAGTAAGGAGGAATTTTGAGACTCACACTAAGCTTACACTAATGGTAGAAAGAACACAAGTCTAAACCTAAAAATAACTTGAAAACACCTAAAAATGGGCAAGAAAGGAGGAAAATGGACATGGAAGATTCTCCTTCATAATGCCATAATGCACAAGCTTACTAAACATAATTCAGAGGTAAGAGATAGGTAAAGAAAGTATTTATTGCTTTAATAGGTCTTTCATATAAATTTTGATAGGGTCTAGCCTTATCAAATGAGAGCCTCTTACTCTTCAAAAATTAGAGAATCCTTGCGAGAGTCCAAAATTAGAGAGAGCTTTACAATGGGGAAGAAAATGGGAGATATAGAAAAAATGAGAAGAGAGAGAAGGAGCACACCATCAGAATCAATAAATGAGCTACCACTAGTATTCAATGAATGATCAAATGCCCTTTGATCCAATCAAGACTAATCCAATATTAACCCTCATTTATCCCAATAGTCTTTGAACCCTTTCATTGGCTGAGAAACATACTAAAAGACAAGAATGTGCTTAGCATGATGAGTCATGATCCTACTATGGAGGGAAAGACCCTATAAATCTATTAAATGCCCCAACTATATTCTTTAACCACAAGCTCTCCTTCTTAGAACTCTACACCATATTCTACTTAGCTTCATTATAAATACAAAATCCTCATATCTCTTGATCTAATAGATCTATGACTATATCTATTTTTTATGCCTATAGGTACCTATTTGTCAAGAATATAACTATGTTGAAGGATGAGACACTTATCCATAATCATACATCTACCCTTACTTCAATATCTAAGCATAAGTCTTATTATAGATGAAAACCAATCCCGTTTATTGGTTTTCCTATAGTCATCATATCAATGAAAATCCTATTAGGATATATGGCCTCATTCTTGGACTATATTAGGTTTAAACAAACCTATTCTACCTATGAACCTTGTAGAATCTGAGAACTCATTATATGCATGGATCTTCTTTAAATAATAATGATCATAGTCATGAAACAATATTACAACCCTAAAAATAGACCTTTTATGTTTTAAAAATTTGACCAAAGGTCTTGACTGAGCTTTAATGGTGACCCCTTTGAAATACGTATTCTAAATTTACTTGGATCATATTTGATCTCCATTTAAAGTCTCAAGGCTTGGAATTTTATCATTAGTCCTTAATCTTGATCCAAATTTATAGATTTTGACACTTATCATCTCCACATGTTTTTTATGGATTTTATAGCTAGTCTTTATCTAGTTAAATTGCTTATGCCACATGGCAACCTCATGTTCAATATGGATCATTGAATCTTGACTTCATGTGCACTATCGATTTGCTTTGCATGGTCGAATGCATGCCATTAATCTTGATCAGCTTGATCAAAAATATAGCATTGATATTTTGTTTTACCATGATAGTGCCACTTGTCAATTTTGCATCTAATCTTAGGATCCTCTATCTTTTTAACCTTGAACTTATTATTGATCTTTGGTTGATGATTGAATGTGTGTCGTAGATCTTGATGGTCCCACTAACTTGAGATTTTATTCACGTGATATTGATTTTGATTTAGGCACCTAAGATTTTGACACTTATAAATTACATGTCTACTCTTAGGATCCTCTAAATCTTTTTAATTCAAATGGTTATTTCTCATGGACTTTATTTGACATCCCCATGCACATCCCACTCTACTAGTTCAACTATGAAGGCTTATATCTTGAGATAGACAACTCATCAAGATACCAAATTTATAAAGGGTATTCATGGAAAAAAATACATCATCTCCATGTGATCCTTTGGATTTGATAGGCTTACTAATCATACTTATGAAATACACTAGTGAACTAAACTATTCATTCTTGTGTGATGTGCTATAATGGTCTGGTTCTTTTAGGCTTATGCAAGTCAGTTTTCACCCTTTAAATCTTTGATGAACTAATGAAACTTTTAGAAAACTTGATTCATGCTCCTTAAATGCCAAGAAAACCATTAATATCTATTGGATCCTTTTACGTGTAATTATAGACCTATTTACAAGCCATTTACTCATTCACTCAATATGAATTCTACTTAGCTTTTCACTCTACACCAAGACTTTTAGAACATTGATCAACCCAGGCAAAATTTTATATGTAGGAAAAAATGGGCTAATAAGTAATACCTTTATCTCAATCACTTTTTTCACTTTAGATACATCTTATATCATCCATATCTAGTTGATACTCAAAGAGTGTTTGATGCCGACACGAGAGGCCTTTTACACTCTCTAGAATTGGGACCTTGATCACACCATGACACATATTTGGACTACCCTAATGTTAGAATTATTATCATTGGTGTATTTGGTATTTCATGTAATTTAAAATATGGGATTTGAACACACTATTTCACACCTTATTTTTATGACCTTAGATGATTCATGTACCCAATAGTTGTAGGCAATATTCCTAATATCATTAGTGAACTAGGTGGAATCTCAACAAGATGTTTTACCTAATTGGCTCTAAGTTATCCATGTTGCATACTATAATATTATATATTTTTTAATTCATCCAATAATTTAACACTTTCAACATAAGGGCGCCCTTGGTTAATTGTCAGTGGAATCACCATGTACTCACACCTATTCTCAAATCTCATGTAGTATTGATTAAAGCACATGTTTACATTATTGGCATAAAATGAGGGTATTATAAGAAATGATGGGTAAATTTTAGCCTCAATAAGATCCATCACCTCAAATTATGTGTATAACTTAACATCTATTATATTAATGTTAGCATTGGGTAAAACTACCATAGGTTGTGCTCTAGTCTTATTTTCCATGAACTATACATGACGTGAGGGTTGTAATAAAAGGCTTCCCATATTTCACCATGAATACTATATGAGGATATTAACCTCAAAATCTATATCCACTATTATGTTTCATATTTACTATCGATTGATATCTATGTTGATGAGTAGTTCCTAGTTATAGCTTATGTTCTGGGTCATTTTCTTCTCATGGCCTCATGATAGATCTAGGGTAGGTTGAAACTATCTCTACAAGTTATAAATTAGTACCATAGATTCACGTAAAATATTATCTTGGCATGATCCATTTGGGAAAGGTAGTATGGGGTTTTAGGTTTATTATAGTATATTTTAGCCTCTTAGGTTTGTATCTAGCCTAACCTTTTCCACTGGAACTATTACTAGGGACGTAGTCACACCACTATGTTTCATCACATCCACCTTTACTTCAATATTTTAGACCCATTGGTTGAAGTTACACATATATATTATCATCAAAGTGACATTTATAGGAATGCCCTTTTATGTGATCTTTATATATAGGTATGGGCATTCCTCGACCTTGTGTTCTCTATGATGACACCCATAAGTAGGATATTAGGGGCAGTCACATTGATAGAGGAATGGAGACCCATATTTATAACAAGAGCATTTCAGAACACCTTTAAATCCATGTCCCCCATAACAACCTCTTTAACCAAGTTATTGTCCATATTCACCAAAACATTGGTTAGGTGGCCATGATAACCTTGGTTGGATGGTCTTGTGGTGACCTATTTTATGCCTAGCTATATCACCTCATGGATTACATCAATCATATGAAAATATTCAATGTTATGTGTGGAGACATTATAAATATTAAAATACAAGGATACCCTTAGTCTGGGTTGCATATTATAAAATAGGGTAGTTATGCATGTCATGGCCCTCATATAAAATCTCACTGAGGTCAATAAGGGACACACATTATGCCTTTGTATTTTTTTCTTATTATACCCTTACAACTCAATTTTCTTTCATGAAATTCTATTGTGATTATCATGCACAATGTTGGAAATCAAATTTTGTAATTGTGAGGCCATTGACAAAACATGTGCCTCCATGAATGGGATGCCTCCTATGTCAGTGCTCCCAAAATCCTCAGATCTTAGTGCTACCTATAATGCCTTTCTTCATTTGAAAAAAAAATCATGGAGAGGGAACCTTTAAATGGTAAAAGCAACCCTCCTAAAAAACATTGGGCATGATGCACTAGATGATTGTCATAACATAACATAGACACTAGAGTTTTAAACTTAACATCATATACCTGGATTCTCTTTATTGGTTCCTACTTAATATCCTTGAGTATAAAAATGCTATGATATTAAAAATTACAGATGTCAAGCTCACTTAAGAATGAAACTTTCAAGAGGTTAGAGTCTACCATCATCTAGTTCAGGTCCTAATTTTAGTACCAAGTATATATATATATATATATATATATATATATATATATATATATATATATATATATATATATATATATGATATAATAGATTGGTGGTAAATTGATTTTATTGTACTCTAACAGAGTTACTCCCTTCATGCACTAGATTATATCACACTTGTAGACATGCTCAGTGAATTTTTCAACCCCATAAAATTTAAGTAATCCCAAAGTCATCCCATAATATATTTGGGGTGAATGTGATAATTTGACTAACACCTATGGGGATTGTGTCATCAACATCATACTTAAGGGCCTACATAGCCTTGATTTATTCATACTAGTGGCACAAATACTCTAGCTACTACAATCAGCTATACCATGGACCCTCTATCCACTTGGAGGGTTTATTAGGCCATCAATGGTCCTCCAAATCTTGTTGCTACACCCTCAGTTGAACTACTTGTTTAAGGGTCCTTAGCCCCTCCCATGGATGGAATAACATACCACATCATATCTACATATTTTGTTCCCTATGTGACCAATGGTTCAAGTTGTTAGTAAGGGATTACCTACTATAATGATATTTATTTCATCTCATGGATGATGAATCCTCCTATATCACCCAATACACAATGTATTGAAAATATTATTATGATTTAGAGTGGTATGTATGAGTATGTGGTTCAGATAGAGGGGAAATGGGAATTATTTCACAATTTATTTCTACTTGTTTACTTCTTTGGATACATCAACTTATTATTTACATACTCACTTTTAATCATTGAATCTCAATTCCTCATCACTAGAGTGAAAATACTGTGTGAGAGTCTTCCTCATGGCATTCCTATTCTCTATGGGTCCTCATGACATATATTAAGTCAGACTCACTCCTTTTCATAAGATCCTTCTCGACCATTACCTTTTATTGATTCTCATTATATATGTGCCTCTTGATCTCTCATTCATATATTATTTCCATGATGAATATTTCCTTGATACCTATTATAAACCATGCCTCTTCACCTTCTACCCTCCGTACTATTCATATGCATGAGAACTTTATCTAGTCATTTACAACTTCTTTGTCTTTATGTCTAACATCAAATATTACTCTAGATTTTATAATAAAATCTCACTATTATCTAGTGATTTATGGTAAATCACCTATATTCACCATTAAAACAACAAAATTTGATTGGTCCTATCAAACAAATCAAAATGTTTGGCCTCATTCTAGTCACATGTGCACCAAGTCCATTTACACCCTTTAGGATGTCAAAAATTAATTGAATAATGTTGGCATATCATGCAAGGGAACCATGTGTACTTACCCAAAGTGTAAATATGGAAAATTAGGTTAGGTAGAGAGTAGTTTCATGTAGTGGTAGTGGATTCATTACCTCATGTGTGTTGTTACTTACATGCACTATTTCTTAAAGTGAAATTGGTGCTATGGATATAAATAATCATGCCAATTAAATACATCATAGGACCTCCATGAAACTAACTAGAATAGACATACCTAATGTAATAACACAACAATACTATCATATCTAATTATTCATGTCCCCATTAAAAAATTCAATAAAAATGTTAAATATTTTTAATATAATCACAAAAACAACATTCAATCATAGTGAAAGCATTAATGTCCATTATAGTAAAGCTCAATGAACTCATGGTGTTTATAGTGCTATATGATATCCTTACTAATCCTAACTCTAATTAATAATATTACTCTAATTCACTAAATCTTTAGGTATATTATGGTGACATGTCTCTAAGGCATAACTATCCTTTTCTCCTTCTCATGTGTGTACATTTTATAGGCTTCCAAGAGCCCTACAGGTCATTTGGTAGCTCAACTGCCACCACTTAGTAATTATTGCACTAAATTCCCACTTGATACTTATTTCTATGGTATATTTAAGGCTATATACCTCACCATTTTCCATGGATCCTTAACTACTTATTAGGTTCATATTTTAGTCATAAATATCAGTATTTATCCCTACAATCTTTGTTATAATTCTTATATTTGTGTGATCTTGTTTGTCTTGATCCTACTATTTTTTCAATTATGCACATGTAATTGATATTTATCATCTCTTGCCTACCTTATTAATAGTCCATGATTGACATGTACATATAAAATAAGTATTTTATAACACAAAAAAAATATGTATTTTGGCATACACCATTCATCACTTCATTGGGTTATTAACACCACTCTCTTGTTTCAATGGCCACACATGATCTAAGTCTTGGTTATGCTTAACCAAGTTTTGGGACTAAAAACTTGTAAATTTATTATATATAGGAATGATAACATATAAATTTTGTATCCTTAGCTTGGGCATAGACAAATAAATATTGGTCATCAAGGGTATAACCACCATCATAGTTTGGGGTAGTAATATCTATGGATGGGAAGTGGGAATATTAGGAATGATCACAAAAGTGAGAATCTCATCATTCATATTATTTTGAGAATGAGGTTTCAAGGTGGGATGAAATTAAGATATGATGTTAGAGGGGAGATCTGATGATTTTTATTTATATTGATCTCATTGGGCTTAAAATTATCAAAATCTAGGAGGTTAGATGAGATATTTCCCATAATCTAAGGGTGACCACTGTAACTTTGATTCAAGTTGATAGAATACTTAAAACATTAGTATTTATGAAAGGGAATATAGGTAAAGGTTCAAGGGTTGGTATTTTAAATATAATATGTTCCTAGAATTTCTCAAAATTACAAGGATTGATATCACCTTAAGTCTTGTAAATGGCACCGTCATAAGGGAATTTGACATATTGAAATGTGGAAGAATTCATTGGCCTCATATGATGAATCCATGGATGGCCCAAAAAATGTTATATTAAAGATGAAAGTTTAAAATCATAAGATTAACTGTAACCATGATAGGCATTAATGTGATAAGGACCCAAACACATCCTAATGGATGATTTTATCATCAGTTGTATCTTTGGCACATGGTTTGGGTATACTAAAGATTATATTTTGATTATCCTAAATTTTTGATGAATTATAAGGAGGTGACACAAGTGTTGGAGCCTTTATCTATCAATGATTTCTTGAATTGAATATCACCTACTTGGACACTAATAAACAATAGAGGATCATCTAGATGGAATAATATTTTTTAATGGATCATAAATGTTATAAGAAATTTTAGTGAGATAAAAAAATCCATAATTTTATCAATTTGGATGGACATCTATTCACATTATTGTAAGATGTTATACTTATACCTATGAAAGTTAGTATCTTTTCCCATAGGTGGTAGTTAAAGGATGTTCATGTCAAATAAAAGTTGAATATGTTGGTTTTTATGATCTCATGAGATCATAAAAACCAACATATTCAACTTTTATTTGACATGAACATCCTTTAACTACCACCTATGGGGAAAGATACTAACTTTCATAGGTATAAGTATAACATCTTACAACAAGGAATAGAATTTGAGATGGGAACTTATAAATTTATTCTATGTTGTCCCATTAATCAAAGCTAATATAAGATAGAAATGATTGTGAAAGTGAATTTTAAATTAGATTAGCTAAAGAAGAAGATGATATAGGATGAATTTGATTAGGAATTGAATCATGCAATCTCATAACTTATAGTACAATTGAGGTAGGTTGATCCAATGGTATGCACCTGATTGATGCAGTTGGTTGCACAAAGATATAATAATCAAAATTAAGTGTTGATACATGATGTATCATACTTTATGATAAAGTAGAAACACAAATTATTGATGAAACATATTCTATAATCTTAGTAGATGTAGTTGGTGTTGATTTGTAAATAAAAGACTGTATAAGGTTGGATAGTATAGTTGAAATAGATGTTAATGGATAAATAGACTATATTAAGAGAAATAATATAGTTTTTAAAGCAAAGAAAAGCATTTGGGTCACCTGTACAACTGTGATCAAATAGAACTATACTAGGATTTACAGTAAATTATATTGTATAAAAGTATGGAAGTTATAATTTATTCACATTTGATTCCCATCAAGAGATGTAGTAAGTAAGATATGGAATATAAGTTTTAAAGGGATAAATATTGATATAATATACTACACACTTCATTTTGTTCATATTCACCAAGTTTTATTCATCATTAGAAGAATTAAGATTAACTATGGTTTAAAAAATGTTGGTGGCTAGTGGTTAATTTTGATTGTTAGGTTATTTATTTTGAGTGTGGGTTGGAAGTGTTATTTAGTAAATGGTAAGCTAGGTATTGGATTGGTAAAGTGCATCAAAATTTACCTTAGAGTTATGATCCTTGGCTGCCTTATCATAATCTTGATGTCATTATATAATCATGGATTCATGATCAAGGTTTGGATAAACAAGAGCTCAAAATTAAGTTGTTTAATTTGTTTTCAAGTCTCTTGGGAATGACCCCAATTTGCATGGAATCATTTTTTTTTTGATTTCACACCAATGATAATTGTGATGGGAAATGTCAAAATATTTTGGTGAAGGTATAAGAAGGTCTTTCCTAAGCTCATTTAGGGAGAGAGCCTAATGTATTTCATAACTCATGACTTATGAAGGAGGAGGAGGATGGTTGAATTTATTTCTCCTTAGAGGTGGGGAATGAATCACTCCATCAAAGCTTTATATAAAAATATCATTGATGGATCTCTTGAAATCATAAGAATCTAGGACACCATCATCTATAATATTCTTATTTTTAGATATCATAAGCATTTAAGTTCCAAGCTTGGGTTTTGAAGGTTTTAATTGTCTTATAAGGAAATTTTAATGTTTTTTATTTATCAAGGGCTACCTCCAATATTTTTTATAAAGTTCCTTGATGATATATTTTAATTTGGGATTGAATGCATTAATAAAAATGTGGAACAAGTTTTCCCCCAACATGCTATGCTCAGATTTATTGTTTAAATATTTCTAACACTTCATGAAGGCTTAGAAAATCTTATTCTCCACTTACATTCGACGAAGTGAGCCAAGGCCAAGTTATTTTTAGGTATAAGATTAGATTAAAACTCATAAACCAATTCATTAACTAAGTATTACAAGATATATATGGAATTAGAATTAAGTTTGTTTTACCAATCTAAGGCATCACTTGATAAGGTTTGGGCCAATAGCTTGGTATCAAAAATGTAATTAATCTTAAACCAATTCATGTAAGGGTTTCCAAAGTCCTTTAAGTGAAAATTAGGATATGTAGATCCACTATAGGTGATAGAAGGAGTGATGACACCTATGTTAATGTTTTTAATTTGAGGAACTAAGGGTTAATTTTGGATATGTTTGATGACTTTATTGTTAAGTGGTGGTTTCATAATGAGATTCCCATGAGATTATATAAGGGGGTGAATTTGGATTTATCATTCCCCACTAAATTTGTTAAGGGGATTTGGAATTTTCATCATCTAATAAATATTATTGGCTTGATTTTTATCTATTCGCATCTTTTTTTAAAGATGAATAATTAGGATTTGGAGTGTTTTAATAAGAATTAGAGGCTTGAGTATCCTAGTGGGATGCAATAGACATGGTATTGAAACTAGAAATAAATTGGGCACTTTGGATAGGACCACTAAAAGAGAGGCCCACCATATTAGTATAGGTAATAGGCATGGGGGAAAAAGAAGGAAATGAGGAAGATGTAAATTTATTCTATCCAAGTCTTATATTAAAGTTATGAATAGGGGAAGGAAGACATTCTATATGAGGTCACATCATGAGATGATAGATAACAACATGATCCTTGCTTTTGTGTTCAAGATGTGCATGGAGATAAATTATCATATCATTTGTATACTCAATGTCACATTATTTTTTTGATGTCATTGTCTTGAAGTAGGTGAACCCATCTAGTGGTCTTAGGATTATTGTATGGATCATAGTTTTTAATTCTAGTGGAAGCTACATGAAAATTATTTAGATTTTGGTCTTGAGTCATGGAAAAATTACAAGGCATTTAGGTCTTTATGGATACTTTATTTGGATTGGTTTTTTCTAAATAATAAATATTGTTACAAAACCTTTAAAAGTCTTGGCTAGTTTTCTCTTAAAATTGGTCCAAAATGTATTCAATAGTGGAAGATAAAAGATTAACTATACTGAGTTGATTAGTGTAGGAAATTACAAAACAAATCTTAAAATATATTATATCAACCTATATAATACAATTGGAAACTATAATTAAGGAAAATAAAATTATATTAGGCTAATTGGTATAGTATGGTCATAAAAAATAATATTATTAGGTTGGCCAATATAGTTAGCTAGAAGATGATAACACTTGACTATATCAGGTTAGCTGATGTAGTTAATTAGTGTTTAACCCTAAATTTTAGGTTGGGATCATATAGGGTAAATAATATATAAGTATTTCAAGCATAAGGGTGGTAAAATAAATTATAATAGGCTAATTAATATAAAATTCAAATAAACCATATTCTAAATTTATACAACTGAGAAATTTAAAAAGTAATAAAGTACAACTATTGAAATATATTGAAATAAGTAAGGAATAATGATAATTATCTATTTTATTATGCACAAGAATATATATACTAGAAACATGTGCAAAATATAAAAGGCCAATATTTTGGGTCAGTCATCAAGTTCTAAATATTGTACTTCCACATATGTAGACACTATCATCAGATATGGATACTACCATCAATGCTAGTGTATAATATTGTCATAAGTGTCTAATATGAAATAATTACTAGATATAGATGCAACCATATTCATTGTTTTAGGTTTTTAATCAGATATAAGAGCGGATATTAATCTTCATTGATTGAGCAAACCCTAGCTCTTTACCCTTCTTCACCCTTGGAATGAATTTTATAAAATGGGTTAGTGGGATTATGATGTCAAGCTGACCCAAAAGACACCTTCATTAATGGTTACTACCTACATAACTAATACTCTAAGGAGGTCCTTAGACTTATATAGTTTCCCTAGTGTGGGGGAAAGTATGTGCACAAGGGTAAAATATAATATATCATGATGCATGTATTGATATAGCTTTTAGTTTGAAAAATATCACTCATGGGAGGCTCTTTGAATACTTTAGACCTAAAATATTACATCTCCTATGCTTGATATGAAAATAGGGATCAATAAGGAATAATAAATTGGTTGAGCAATTGATGGATTTAATTTTAGTAGGTGTTTGCTTGGTATTTGATAGATAAACAATAATAAGGCTTATACTTGTATTTATACCATAAATTTTGAAATGTGATAACCCATAAGTTCCAAAATATTTTCAATTTGTATGACTTTTGGAAAATAGACACTAGATATGGATTTGGACACTTCCATTAATGGTAATGTTCCTTTTTAGCTGGTAGTGTCCAAAAGGTTAGAAAATAGGTATGGATCTAAAACTAATAATGAAGGATATTTATTAGGTTTTAATACTACTATGCAATACATGATACATTGGTCATCATAATGATATGGACTAGACCAAGAAATAAGTATTTAGGGATAATGAGATGGTGAATTTGAGCCTTTCAGTAGTAGAGAGGTCTAGA
The DNA here is from genome assembly GCA_037957365.1 of Torreya grandis. Lineage (NCBI taxonomy): Eukaryota > Viridiplantae > Streptophyta > Pinopsida > Cupressales > Taxaceae > Torreya > Torreya grandis. The sequence goes on from JARHVA010000788.1 coordinate 1,168,909, forward strand.
ACTGAAGGGTAGAGCCCTGATTGATATTTGTCAAATGTATAAGATTAAGATGTTATAAATATTCAATTTTAGTATCTACATCATACCTCTTTAATATATTAATGTATAAGGATGAAATTACTAGATTAAAGGAAATAAATGTGTACTTAAATGTGTATAACATACCTTGCCTTTGCTTGAGCCCACTTTGAGTACTTTGATAGTGTATGAACTATAACCAAGATCATGTTATAGTGTAAAATAGTTCATATAATCTAAAATTTGAAATAATTTAAAGGATTGAAAATAAAGAGAGAAAGGAAGGAATAAAAATGTGTGTTGATGCAACCATGTTGTGTCTTGATGCTTTAACTTAGTAATGATGCTTCATCATGAAACATTGGATCTATAAAAAAGGTTCAGACATGAACCTTGGAGATTTGAAGAGGAATTTTAAAAGGTAGTATTTCCATAATATAGTGCAAGGATGAGTTGGGACATAACCATTGAGATCATTATATCTCAATCACACAATTTAAGTGTGAATATATATAATATAGTGAGGGTGAGTGATTTAATCAAATCATCCTATAAATGTGGTAAGATTGTATTGTTTAATCAATTCAATGTATAAATATGTTTAGGTTGAGTGATTTAACCACTTCAACCTATAAATTGAATCAACTATTGTAATAAAAGAGTTTCGATAATAGTAAAACCTGATGTACTCGTGTATCCTGGTGAATAGTATAATTAGTAAACTTTGTAATTTTTAGTGTAATTTCATGGTGTAGATACCCATATTTTGTATAAGCATAGTTTCATAGAATGATTTCATGGATTTTTTTTCATGTATAGGACTCTTTATTGATAGTTGGATATCGAGTGGCATGGTTTCATATAGACCTCTTCAGTTCCATATTATTTCACTTGATTTGTTTTCCATTTTAGGCCTATATATTATAGAAATACATTTTAACCAATGTGTTATAGCGATCCATGCCTGTGTCTTTTGTTATCTCTATGTTTTAGCCTCTAGACACCTATATCTATGTTATGCTCTTACATCGATGCAAGTGTCCAAACTTATCTTTTAATATTTTTCCATACTTTTTGACATTTGTGACCATTTTTTTATCCCCATATGTTCATCTTATTGTTATATTTTTGGAAATCAATAGGTCCTAATTTAAAATCAAGAAATCCCTATATATAAAATGCTATGGTCTAATTACACCACCTACAATTTTGATCAAATTTTTTTAAAATAAAAAAAATAATTTACATTATTGGCTATCAAATTACATTACATTATTGAATTGAATATCTAAAGCATTCAAAAGGTCAATCTACACTTACAACATGAGAAAGAGAATATAGTTGCACGATCACTATTATACACACATACCTAAGAAGGAAAACTACATGTGAGTCTGAGGCCTTCTTTAGAGTATATGGATATGTAGGAAACACTTAGCAATAATGGGGGTTTTTAAGGTTATCTCGAATCACGTGCTAACCCATTTTTACCAATTTATACGAGATAAAAGATTATAATACTAGGGTTTTGTTATTTTCTAGACTCCACACATAATTGACATGTTCTAAAGATCAAATCATCAATATAGGTGATAACACAACTTTAGTGTGAATATGGATATATTCCTAGAATATGGATATAGTACTATAATATTATAGGTTGGACACTTGCATCAAAAATAGGCACCTATGTTGAAACAACTGTGAAGTCTTGACATAAATCTATTAATGGTAAAAATAGTCAAAACACAGGATGGACATATCCTAAGATTGTTCACTCTCATGAGGAAATTTTTGATCACTTTAACAATCCAAAATAGAACATGAAATAAGATATGTTATCTTTATACCTTTGTTTCCTAGCATTTCAATATATTTATTACACATGTGTAAGTAGGAAAATTGCCATAATTTAGCATACATGACTTAATTCTAAATATTATCATATTGTATTCAAATAGTTTTATTTTCTTAAGTGTTTTTATGTAAAAACACAAATAACATAAAACATTCTAGTGAACCTAATCTCTGTATGTTAAACCAAACCCTAGTTTACATGTAGGGTTTTTTCCCTTCAAAATTTTATTTTATATTCCTGTATTTATTTTTTAGATCTAATTTCTTGTATGGACATAGCTTAAGAAATTCTTACTAAACTTTTTTCTTTAGGCCTTGTGCTTGCTTGTTTTGTGATTGTACTTAAAATTAGATCCCTTATGGGTTCTCTTTTTAATGGCCATGGAAAAACCCATCCTTCATATAATTTGTTTAATGTTCTTGATGATTAATGTATTTAATATGAATATGTTGACATATAAAAAAAGGATAAAACCCCCTATTTTGCCTATAACTATGATAATTAAAGAACTAATGACAAAAAATCTATTATAAGAAAACATGTTAATAATCATAACATTTTTTTCATATGGTTATGAGTGTGATTTTTTTCCTCTCTAATGTGAATATGAGGAGCCTGCTTCTCATAATTCTTATTTTTCAAAAAATGAAAGGCCTAAAAGATTAAAAATGATCAATTTTATTAGTTCCTCCCATAAATATGATATAATAGATATGCACCAAGTTAAAATTCATGATTTTAAAAGTCAAAAATTTGCATGTATACATTCTCTACATGAATAAAAAATTGATTGCTCTTCTTATATTTCCAATGATGACAATGTTGAAATAGTTGGGTGTGTGACTTCTTTCTAAAATAATGTTAATGTTGAAAATATTATTCTTTATTTAGATAAATCAAATGAAATTAGTGAATGTACTTATCTTTCTATAAATTCTAATGATTAGAATGCATGAAATACTCCCTCCCCTATCTTGTTTGAATGCAAAAATGAAAATGCATATGAAATTCATAAGAAAGCTATTATTAAGGATGCATTGCTTGGAAACATGGATAAGTTTCCAAATACATTTGGTTAATCTCTTTTCAAACTCAAGTCCTATAAATCAAAGGAAATGAAAATTACATCCGCAAAATCCTAACTAGTTAGGGCTATCTGAAGCACATCAAATCACAATAGGCATGGGATCTCAAATGTGGCATTGTAAATCTCCACCCATAGCTCAAATTTTCAAAAGGCTCAAAGTGAAAATGAATTGAATTTTTTATTCAAAACTCCTAATATAAAAATTATACAAGAAATTCAAACACATATCTCAAGCATCAATTGTCCAAATTTAAAACTATGAGTTATGTTAAGATATGGGCAATGAACCTTTCCACATTATACTAATTTTTAAAAATTTAGAGAAAGACCAAAAATATCCTAAAACTATAATTCTACCTAGAATTTATATTAGTATCTAAATATTATTCTATATTTTAATTAAGAAATTTTATGAGATATATCACTAACACATAATTAATATCTACTCACTCAATTTATACACAATCTTGGTATAATGTCCTTTTATGAAAAGGTGAATCATAAATTCTATTCCCCTCATCCCAAAATGGGGGCATATTAATGAGGGTAAAATATAGAAACATGCCCTCTAAAATTCTATCATTGCACACATTTTCCATATTTATTGGTGGTTATGACATGATTTCAGGTCCTCAAAATTTTTATTCATAGTCTTAGATTCAGTGGGGACATGTTATGGAAACATGTTATCTACACTTATACCAATTCTCAGATCTAGGTTATAATGGGGGCATGTTATAGAAATATGTTATCCACAATTCAACAATTTAAAACTATCCATAATTTTCTTACAATATATTGTTCAAATATATATTCAGGTCAATAATCTATACATTGGTATTGTTATTATACACTTATTACATATCAGTGGTGCTTATTCTAAGTAGAATGCACATAATCTATGAATATTAATTTAATCACACTAGATATGATAGGTACAGGTCATGAACAAGGGTTCATTCCTTCTATTTCCATAGACACTAATTCATTTTCTAGATTTAATAGGATTACTATGGACTATCACTATATCATGGAATTTTATCACATTATGGGCTAATACCTAGGATGGAATTTTATAGACTAATATTGAGCCTTATATTTCTACAATAGTTGGCTTCATTTACATATTGGAGTGATTAAATCATCCAATATCACCAAGCTATACACTTGAGTTATGCTAGTTAGGAAATGATATTCTCAATGGCTAAAGCACCACTCTTCTTATACGATTGGGGGCATGATCACCTCACAAATATCCCCACTCTAGATATGACACCACCAGGGTGCAACCCAATTGGACACTTATTAACACACTCATCTTCTTATATAAAATATGGATGAGGGCTCAAGTTCCCTTCTACTTCTCTAATCTTCATTCTAGAGCCATCAATATGTAACACATATACAGGTGTATTATATCCATGCTCTTTCTTTATTTTATTTTCTATTATTGCTCATATATATATTATATATGCTAATTACTTTGTGATATAATTTTGGTTGTATGTAAAACATTCTAGTAAAAGGTTCAAATAAAACTCAAGTAAAGATAAGGTGTGTTGTACACACCAAGGTACACAATTTATTTTCTTTTAAACTAGTAATTTCAATTTCATGCATTAGTAGATTAAAGGGGTGAATGTAGATACCCATATTTTTTATAGTCATAGTTTCATAACATATTTTGTAGAAGGCCTATATTTAAATATTTTTATATACTTTTCAAATTTTATGACCATTTATTTATCCCCATATGTTCATCCTATTATCAGATTTTTGTGTGCCACTAATCCTAATTAAAAATCAAGAGATCCCTATATATACAAAGGCTATGGTCTAATTACACCAATTAGAATTTTGATCAAAAAAGTTTCAAATTAGCAAATAATTTACATTCTAGGATATCAAATTACATTAAATTAATGAATTGAATATATGAAGCATTCAAAAGGTCAATATACACTCTCATTGCTTGCACTAAGGGTTACAACATGAGAAAGATCATATAGTTTCATGATCACCATTACACACACATAACTAGAAGGGAGAACTACATGCAAGTATAAGACCCTATTTAGAGTATATGGCTATGTAGGCAATACGTAGCAATAATAGGGGTCGTTATGGTTATCTTGACTCACATGCTAACCCATTTTTACCATGTTACAATAGATCAAAGGTAATAAGACTAGAGTTTTGTTTATTTAATAAACTCCACGCATAATTGGATGAATTATAAAGGATAAAAAAGCATATAGGTGATAGTGAAACTTTAGTGTAAATCTAAATCTATTCCTATACATATTATAGGCTAGAAATGTGTGTCAAAAATTAAAAATTGCATCGAGATAATTTTCAAGTCTCAATGAAAGTGTCCTATGGGTAAAAATAATCAAAACACATGGTAAGTAGATTCCCTAGATTTTTCAATATCATGAAGGGATTTTATATTTCTATAAAATTCTAAAATAGAATATGAAATAATATACATTATATTTATCCCTTGGTTTCCTAGCATTTCATTATATTTATTTCATGTGTAAATTTAGGCAAATTTCCATAATTTAGCATATACGATTGAATTTTGAATATTATCATATTGCATTTAAATATTTTTATTTGATTAAATGTGTTTGTGTAAACACCCACATAGCATAAAACACATGGCATGTGCACCTATAATATGTTTTAACTAGAGTATACTTGTCATAGATATGAAAAAAACTATGCAAATTGGTGTAATGTATAATATTTTGACCCAAGTGTATATCTGAATCATGAAACTAAACTGGAGATTTTGTAAGTGTGGACATCATGTTTTTATGACATTCCCTCACTAAATTCTAGAGATACTAAGTAAGTGTATAAGTGTGGAGGTCATGGTTTTATTACATGCCCCAACTAAAATATGGAAATATTGAGAAAGGGTATAAGTTTAATTTATGCCCTTGTGACATGCCCCCATTAAAATATGGAAACTATGAAACTATGAAGATCATGCTTCTATGACATGCTTCCAATGATATCCCCCCCACCTTTTGAGGTGAGGAAACTAAAATATATAATATACCTTACCTCAAAAGGATAAGGTAGCTATGTAATATGTGTATGAAATATGTAGCATATAGGGATAAAATGTCAAAGTAGATATATCAATTATGTCCATAGTATGTGATCATATCAATTCCAAATATGCATGACATAAATCATGGCAATGTATATATAGTAATAATACAAGCTTAGCAAATAACCAAACACACAAACAAGAGTAATCAATGTAATGTAAAATAATGGTCTAAGGAGATGTGTACAAGGGGCATGTTTAAATTTTGCACTATTAGATGGAGAATAGATCTTGATAAAACCACAAAGTATATAAAATAAACACATGTGTGAAGTGTTTGATTTTATCTTTTGTATAGTTTTATATATATTCAACCTTGTAAGTCTAATCAAATAATTAGAGAATGCGAAGTCTTTCATTTTGTATTTCAAAAGGCTATAAATAGTACTTTGATGTAATATAATATGGTTTGATGCATTGATATAGATTAATATAAATTATCTTGTTATGGTTTTCCCTTATTTTCTTTTATTTATGGTGTATGCGTAATTAATTACTCTATTTTACTTTATTCAGTAATATAATGCAATATAAATTATGGTCCCATTTTATTTTATCTATGATTCATCCTTATATTTAGTCTAATTGAATATTTCATACATGAACTATACCATTAAAATCTCTTTGGTGCCTTATTATACTCTTTGTTACACTGTTATCCCTGTAATTAACATGTTCTAGTATAATTATAGGAACCTTTTCTAAAAATGGTGTAGTGAGCATGAAACCAAATTATATGAACTATGTTGAGATGGTTACTAGGGATAAGAGACATATAATGATGGATATATGAAGGAATTAAGAATTTTTTAGAGGAATAAGTAAGAAAAGTGGGAGACTATAGAGGAGATCATTCAAGAACACATCTATGAAATTTTTTGGTGAAAATTACCTAGATTTTTAGTTTCATGGATAGCTAAATTGGAATATTATTAATTTAGTCCAAGGAGAACAAAATTTATAAATTGGATTGAGAAAAAACTAGAGAGATTTCAAAACCTATATACCAACTGGTCTTAAGTAGTAGATTACTAGATGAAGACTACAATTGATTGTTATATCATAGAGTTCATAGTACAAGGATACATAGCTTTAGAGACTTCACAAGATCAATTTACTTAGGGAATCAGAGGTAATGTTTTGTAGAGACTACCCTTGTTGATTAAGATGTTGGTTATGGAAAAGACCATGGTGCCTACTCCAGCCAACATGGGTAGTCACTTTGGGCACCATGGGGGTGCATGCAAAAGAAAGTGGATGCTGGTGAGCCGAGTAAAAGTAACTTGAGATTGATCCCAAAAAAATGGAAGATGAAAAGAATCTGAGAAAAAAGAAAATTCTAGGACTTGAAAGAGAGATATGATAGCAAAGAAGATGGAATAAGATAAATGACCCTGAAGTAACTACGAGTAGGACTAGGGGTAAAGTAGTTGTTAGATTTAGATATTTTCAAGGCAAAGATTCTAAAGAAGAAGGGTTTATATAAGAAGATGCATAAGCTATTGAAAGATAAGGGTATGTATAATATGAGAAAAGGCCTGATGAGAAAGAGGAAGTAGTAATGCTAAGGTAGATTAGTTAGGAAGTAGAGGTAGGTCATAATTAACTGAGAGGATTTTCACTAGAACTAGGAAGGAAAGCTCATGGGAAAATGTTAAATTTGAAGGTAGTAGTATTATAGGTTCAAGTTCAAAGTAAGAAGAATTTGGAAATAAACATAATTCATTTCAAGGATATGCATCCCCCAAGCCCACTTTATTTATATAAGGTAGAAAAAGTATAGAGAGATAAGCTGATTCAGGATGGTTTGATTCCTTTACCAATAAGTTTGAAAGGATCAATATAGATCCCAAATAGGTATTAGAAATAAATAAGTTATAGGAAGCAAAAATTTTGGTTACTCCTAAAAAAAATAGTGTGAAGCAACCTATAGGCATAATAATCACTACATAGTTGCTCAACTGTGCAATGACTAGTGTGTGGATACTACCAATTATAGTTATTAATATTCAAACACTTATAGAAATAACTAACAATCCATTAAATATTTAACTTCATGTAGGTATGTTTGTACCTTTAATTATATATGATGGATCTTCATATCTTGAAAAATAATTAATTACATGCAAGATGAAATGGGTTGTAAAAGGGGTTAATGTTGTCTTGAAATCTTGCACCCTAGAAGTTGTTCAAGCCTCTTCAAGATTTGGCCAATATGGAAATACTTCCAGGTGTGTGGGGTACATATAGTGGAAGTAAACCTCTAGATTTTAAAGGTCTAGCTCCTTAGATATGACTTGATGTGTTTATGCTACTAAAACTAACTATTATGGGTGAAAAGGGAGAGAAATATACAAAAAGCAAACCTAAACTAGGAGGTGATACACCAAGTGTTGCTTCCATTCATACACTTGGGATTTGCATGGTGAACTAAGATAAGTAAACTAGCCTCAACACAATTAATGGATCTCCCTAACATTAGTGTTTCTCATAAAGGTAAATAAAAACTTAAAAAATGAAGGTAAGTGAAGGGAAGGTCAGATATGACACTACCAAACTCATACACACTTCAATATTTTATTGCAACAACATACACTTCATGAAACCTATTAGGAGAGAAGTCATTTGCAACAATACATTCAATGATTGCATTAAAACAAGATGAACTCAATATATACTTGACATTCAATCTAGATCACTTCAACACGTAGTGAAAATGGACTTAGAGTTTAACCAACTTGCTTCTCATTAGCTTAAGCATAAATCAAAGTACAATTTTAACAAGGATTCACCATACCAAGAGTTTAAATCCTTTACAATGGCCAAAATGGCTCACAGTTATAAAACTTAGAAGAAGAGATAAGTTGAAAAGGCACAAGGACAAGTATCCAAAGGTGATAATTAGTGACAATACATGTAGATGCAGTGGAAAATGAGTCATGAAACTAATTTACACAACATCTCATCCTAAATTAGCCTCTTCTCCAAGTGTGGCATATCAAATATTCTCAATCATTCTCTCTTTCAAACTTCCTTAATCATAGGCTTCCTTTTGATCATTTCAAAGTGGTTTAGGATAAGTGTCTCATTTGTGATGAGGAGAGGGAGTTAAAAAGAAGCCTTCACCTAAATTGGGAGTTTTCTTGATCATGACATTCTCTTACACAAGCTCAATCATCACCTATCATCAAGGTCACTCTATAAGAGGCATTCCTTGACACTTGGCACTAGAATATTTGTATCCTTCCTAACTGATCCATACCAGGGGTCTTAGGACACATGTTAGGACACCTCATATGCTCAACTCTATCCAAAACACCTTAAAAGACCTTCAAATTTGAGTTACTACTCTTTCCACTATGTGATCACTCTTCTCATTCTGGAACAACTAAAGTGATAAGCTTAGCAAGGACACTTATGGGCATTCCCAAGCTTTGAAAATGGCATAGAGAGTTTATTCAAGTTTCAAGCTATCCTCCCGAGTGATTGGTATCCATTGATCATCTTTAAGACCATCAAAAAATAAGACAATTTCAAGAAAACCTATTTATTACATCACCTATATGGAATATGTATAACATGACTCTATGGCTCTAATCCTCATAGAGTTTCCAACAAATTTCCTTTAGGTCCTAGGGTCAAATTATTTCATTTGGTTGCATGTTGAACCTCATATCTCCAATTGGGTCTCAGAACAAGGGTTTTAGGTGCATTGGCCTTTTAAGGATTGTTCATAAACATTTGACATTGGAGTTCTACAATGATACCCAAAATTTGTTTTTTAGGACCCCCTTAAACCTCCTTCAACCTCTTGGAATCCCATGCAAAGCTTTCAGGTAGGTATGAGCATTTGAAGTGACCTTCTCAATTGTGCCCCTTCTCTTTACATACCCCGTCATGACATTGGGTCCAAGAATGATAAATTTGGGGTTAATTATTAATTACAATAGCTCAAATAGGTCAAATTATTCCCCATTGGTATGTTTTAGTGCATTTCATCCAATTGTTATCACTCCAAATGGTTTTGAGCTCCCTTGTGCATTTTATGAGGGTTATGAAAGTAAGGATACTTTGCTGATGGAGTCTATAGTTATATTGATGGAGCCCCTATTTCAACTATAGGAGTATATATCTAGACTAATGGAGTCCATACTTTTTTTTATGGCTTCAACATCTCTATGTAACCCTTCTTGGTTACAGCATCATGCTTGCTTGTAAAGCTTCTAGTAAGGTGTTTTAGCTTGTGTTAGGTGTTCTCTAGCTTCTCCAATCACCACTTGGGATTTTTAAAATTACTTAGGAGCCTTAATTAATGTTTTTACATGCTTATCAAATATTTTCCTATCTTTTTTTTTCATCCACTTCAACCCTAGCCTTCAATTTCCACCATTTTTTCTCTCTTCTACAAGTTTTAAGCCCTAAAAGTGGCCTATATTTGAGACAAAATAGAGAGTATTGACCCTTCTTGTTCATAATTTTTGAATACATGTGAGGATTAATTATGTAATTAGTACACCCTATACTAAATTTCAGCTCTTAACTCCTCCATTTACCCCTTTAACTAGCATGAAACTCAAAACTAACTTCTGAAGGTGATTCCTTACAAGTTGAGGGTGGAATTGGCATTTTTAACCTCATATGTGGAGAAATTCGATATATCTTCCTTGTTTTTTCTATTTTTCTATGTTATTTTGGGTTAATATAATCATATCCAACCCATGGAGATTCTCATTTGGCCTTATGGAGACACTTGACCCTCCAATTGTCTTCATCCCACTTGTAGCTGTGTGTGTTTTTGACACTTTGAAGGTTGGTTGTAGGTTATTTTTTGCATGTAAGATTCATTTTAATGCCTTTAAAATACATATAATATCCAAAAAATACTCATTTTACCTTTATAATCCATACTTATCTCCTAGGATTTCATTACCCTCACTCCCAAGATTAGGCCACTTGCTCATTAGATTGAGACACTTCTTAGGACCCTGCTTTTAGGTCATGGTCTGAGTTTGGATTAATGTTTGTGGGAATCATCCTCATGATCCTTGGGTTATAAAACCTTAATTTTATTTTAATTCACCTTATAATACTTCAAACTATCATTACTTCCATTCGTAGGTCCTTAACTATAATACCTTGTCTGACTGTGACAGTCATGGTTTTACCCCTGCCTGTAGGTTAGTGTGAGATCCCTTAGGTCTTGTTGTTGACAATAATCAACTTAAATTTAGGAATAATGTCCTTCAAGTATCCAAATTAAATTTAAACCTTTGACTTTTATCATTATATTCCCAATTTAGGTGAACCTTTGATAAGCCGGATGTAGATGAGTGTTCTCAGGCTTGTTGTATAGACAAGGAGGTTGCATTAATGGTAACAAATCTAAAATACACATTTTATTCATCTTTTTTTCTCATGATAATATTTTGGAATAATTTTAAATGGTTCTAGATTGGTAGCATGGTCTATGATTATCACTATTTAAGTACAAGTCACTATTTCAACATTGTCCTGTAGATATCACTGCCCCTTTTTAGTGGGTTTTTGGCAACTTTGAGACCTTGAAACTCTCATCTCCACTTACATTTTGGCCCTAAAAATTGGAATAGTTATTGTAGCTAGATATGGATACTATAAAAAACAATCAATACCATTAGAAACTTCTGATGTCATGGTATATACTATCCCAAAAAAGCTTTGGGATCTCTGTTTGGTCCATTTCGGGACTGAGAACCTAATATAGTCAACTCATTCTTTGAAGTGAAAACCTTGCCTTGTATAGCATATAAACTTATATGGCATGAAATTTAAGACCCTTAGGGAATTTTAGGACCTCAAGATGAACTCCATCATGCTTCTCACTCTTAATACCTCTGTACAAACCTCTTGAAGCTCAAGTACAAGGTGATTGTAATCTATCAATGTAGTAAACAAAAAAGAAGTGGACAATTTAGCTTTGAAAGAGGTGATAACTTGATTTATAATAATTAATTTAAATGAAGTAATTTTTATAACATGAATCCAAGCACATTAAATGTCCCATGGAACCATCTTTTATGTTGAAACAACATAGGTCACATACCCATGACTGCAAACTGTGAGAAATAAGCACACTTTAGAATTTTCCTTTAAGGGAATTGAGAGAGGAAGTGTTATATTATTGAAAAACCATTTTAGATGGAATATTAAAACCTAAAAACACCTCATAAAACTCACACAACTCCATATATTCTTGAAAATAAGAAATAGATGCAAACTTATACCCCTCTTGGATGGAATTTCATAAAAGCTGCCTAGAGTGTAATTGGTTGTTCATGAAGGAGGAGCCACAAATATAAGATTTATTATTATGTATGTGAAGTGAACTTATATTACTATCCACATGTAGAAGCATTATTCCTGACTCCACTTGTACAACCCATAACAAGTGATTGAATCTACCCTTCCTTTGCTTGCCAAGTGAAAATGAAAGAAAATGAGTTGGAAATGAAAAATTTTATGAAATATTTTCAATCAAAACATGATAATGAAAATTTTGGAGGTGAAGAGTCACACCACCACATTTTTAGCTATAAGTGCACTTGAGAAGTCTGTACAAGTGCTACAAGTAGGCTTATTTTCAAGGGAAACTATCATTTCCTACATATTTATAACTTGTATCTACCAATTGACATGATTATGAAATAATTTTCCCTTATCCACGTTATAATCCACTTTGGTTTCAAATGTTTTAATTTTAAATTCATTGAAAGTCATTTAATTAAGCTAAAAAGGTGGCCAAATGACCCTTTTAGTACATGAGACCTAGCAAGTGGCCAATTTATGACTTGTGAACACATTGAAACCTATAAAATACCATTTTAGGATATTTAAAAAATAAATTTAACCTTTTATTAAGTTTGACCATGGTTGACCAATGCTGACTTTTATTAACTAGGCTAGTACCAGGAGAATGAACTTTAACAGGGACTAAGAGAAGGGTAAGTGAGATATTTAAGAAAATAAGAGATCCCATAGGACATATGAAACTTTCTTATAAATTTCAAAATATTAGGGGTTGACCCAAATTTTACTTGGGATCAAATTTGGTTAATGGTTACATGAGATGATGTGAAGAAATGTGAACTAGTAGGGGCTTTGGGAGGATGTGGTTTGGAGTTCATTTGAAAAATAAATATCGATACCTTGGATTTAAAAAAAATCAAAGAGTTTTTGATAGCATAATTCAAAGTAATTTTTTTTCCAATTCAAGACCTAAAGGATATTTGCAAAAAATATGAGAAACGGTTGGAGAATATGATCATAGGTTCTTTGATGTAATGCATATATATTTTTATTTTATAAGATAAATATAAGTATGCTTGGTTCAAAGATGGATTATGACCAAAAATAAATTTTGTTGTTATGTAAATCTAGTTCTCCACCAAAGTCAATGTTTGATTTACTACCATCAAGGTTGAATAGATAAAAGACTATGTAGATCTTCCCTCAGTAGGATAGGAAGCAAAAGCTAAGTTAGATGATTTTATGAGGAGGATGAATGAAATGCATGGGAATGATAATTCTGAATTTTTTTTTATGGTGTGTAGAGTATGGTCATGAAGGAAATCATAAGAATTAATACCCAATAATTGAAACAAATTTTTTTGAAATCTACAGGGTAGTTGGGCATCCTACATCCAAATGCCATCTCCTCCAGTGATTTATTCAAAAATCACATAGCATGTATTATAATTTTTATAAGTATAAAAATCATGATGAGATGAGTTGCCTCATATTTTAGGAGTTAAATCAAGATATAACAATAATTTCTTCATAGTTATGACCTAGTAAATACCCACTGCAAAGCAAACAATTCTAGGACCAGATGTGGAGATGACAAATGCAACTCAAGGCAGTCCAATATGGGTTCCTTCATCACCAAAATATAAGATGTCATCCTCACTATAGTACCATCCAAAAGGATTGGAAATCTATAATAATACATCACCTCCCTCATTTCAATATTCTGGTCAGTATGTGCAACCATGGAACAACACAAATCTTTAACAACATGAAGCAACTTGGACCTCAAGTTTTATTCAGTGTTAATATGGGGGATATGATGAATAAAATAATCAATAGGGAGGATATAATGAATAATAATCCAAAGGGTGGGAATATCAATATAATATAGGAGGTTATAGAGGAGGATATCAGGGAAGATATCATGATGGATATTAAGGAGGCCACAATAATGATAATCAACAAACTCAACTACCCATGTAATTTTACCTATGTAGACTAGTATTTAATAATTATGCAAATAACTATTCCAAAAATATTCAAAGGCAATTTTATTGTGTATATTGTAGGATCTAAGGTCAACATGAAATAGAAGATATCCCTGTTTCTAGAGAAATAAAGAAAGGAGAAGTCAGTGTGCAACATAAATGTGATTAATACATAGCCAAAGGAAAATGTACTTATGCAAGCCATCACAAAGAAATAAAGGGATGAACAAGGGTTGCCTACATTAGAGATGACTCAGGATCTAAGTATTATAAAATTTTGGTAGGATAAATATCCTGACCCTATAACTAAAAATAATTTAATGTATCAAGTTGCATAAGTATTACAAGAAATATTAAAAAAACCAGTTTTTGATGAGGTTAACACTACTATCGATGCTAAAATACATGGGAAAATTAGTAGTATCATGTGACAAGAAGGATTTATGACCACTTTAATAGATATAATGTAATTACTCAGTATATTTCATAATGAATATATTTCTCAGAATATCACAAACTTCCTTCATAGTCTTTTGGAGTGTGTGCAACAAGGATAAACAAGGGTTGATAAAGTAGTTTAGTATGTCAAGACCAAGAAGCCTTGGGATGTGGATTCACAACTAGACATTGATTTGGTTGGATATGAAATCCTAAATGTAGTATTTAACTTTTTTAGTACTATCAATATGATTCCTCATTTAACATGGGAATCCATTGGTTGACCAACTCTTAGTTATAATCTAGTAACATTAAGCTTAGTAGATTATGGCAAAGTCAAACCCATTAGCTGACTAAATATGTTGAAATTAAAGTGGTTGAACTTAGCTTGCAAGGGGAATTCAAGGTCATTAAAATGAAGATAGTAGGGACCTATTACGCTATATTAATCAGTAAGTAATGGCCCTACAATGGTGAAATGACTATTAATACTATGTGCAATCATTTAGAAGTGCATCAAAAAGATAAAATATTAGTCATACCTTTAAACAAATATGAATAAAAGCCATATATCATTCTTAAGGAGCTAGAGTCTCCTAATGATTATGGGGACAAAAATTAGTTTAAGGTGGGGAAAAATGAAAGACAAATTAGGGTGCATACTATTGGTTATCAAAAGTGGAATCCTAGTACTACACAATAATAATAACCACTAGTATTTAAACTAGTTATCACAAAGTCATCAGTCAGATAGGTTCAAATAAAAGAATGTGTTTTTACTTAATTCATATACAAGATTTGAGGTAGAATTTTTGTATAATAATAGTGAAATTATGATGGATTACATTAGACCTACACCTGAAGAAATTCTACCCTAGGATTTAGCATTGTTCATAAGTGGTGACTTGGATGCACACATCCTAAATTAACCTCATAGATATCATGAGTTGTGACCTCTATGTATGGTGTTTTCTAAATAATGTTAAATAACTCAATATTTCATGATTGAGGATCTTAATCCATTCATATTAAGGCTTGAAAACCATGTACTATAGGTGGAATAATGATTCAAAGTACTCAGCTATGTGCGAAAAGGAACTGTTACGACATGGTGGGCTATGTATAGAAAAAACAAAAATGCATTAAGAGGATGCCTGTGAAATATTATGTGTAAGGTTTTACCTACCATGTAGTATTAAATAAAAATGGACTTTATTTAAAGAGGGTAAATATCCCAAAATTCACATCCATTAGTGCTTGGATATATAGACTACATAGGGAATAAAGCCTTGATATTGGGTGCACATATTTAGTCATAACTTTATGCCTCTTCCAACAACCTGGTAGATGCATCAAGAGCATAGAATGGAAACTAAATACTAGCCAAAAATTCAATAGGACTTCATCCAAAAAATATTATTTGAAGATGATAATCCCTTAGTACATAATGCTTTATAAAAGATCAAATTTTTTTTGTCATAAACATGTAGAGGATTTAACAAATGTTGTTTAATCAAAATCTCATCAAGAAGTTATGCTAGACCTATATATCATACTATGCAATTAAAAATCCAATAAAAAATAATAGCTCTAGGTTTAACCATATAATATAATAAACAATGATTTGATAGAGTCTAGTAATAATGATAGTGACAGGTATATTGATTTAGAAGGATTCTTTGAACCACAATGTGAAGAGGAGTCTTAACCAATACAAAGTGTAGATTAGGTAGAATAAGAGAAAATTCATAATATTTACATATCATAATGAGAAGGAAAATGCATTTTATAAGATACTATGCCTAGTGGATTCAAAAAAATATATCAAGAACTGTTGTGAAAGACTCAAGGAAATATTGGGACATAAGTGACCCCTAATCTTGCAATAGTGGTAGATTACTGGGATAAGAGAATATCTCTAAAGCCTTGTAGATATTAAAAGACTACCAAGATGTGTTTCCAAAAAATGTTTTAGAGGTCAAAGGTGTAAATATATCCTTGGGAGAAATGCATATTGAGTTAAAGGAATGTGTGTGCCCAATTAAAAGGTGACCCTACATGCTCAATCATAATATGAAAAATAAAGTAAAGGCTAAAATTGATTGAATGCATGAAGCTATAATTATTTATTCAATTGAAAAGGTAGAGTGGGTTATCCCTATGGTGGTACAACCTAATAAAATGGGAGAAATATGGGTTTGTGGGTATTATCACACAATCAATGATACCTACATTAATGATACATTTTCTATCCCTTTTATAGATGAAGTGCTTGAATATATAGCTGGAAATGAGTTATATTCCTTTATATATGATTTTAATGGGTATCACCAAATTATTATTGCTAAAGAGGATCAATCCAAAACTATCTTTGCTACTGAATGGGGGTCATTTGCATAGAAGGTAATGCCATTTGGTTTAAACAACACACCTATTGTATTTTATAGAGGTATATTAAATGAATTTAAATATTTCATTCATGAATTCTTCAAGATTTATATAGATGATTGGTCAATCTTATCTATATTTAAAGATTACTTGTTGAAGCTAAGATTGATGTTAGATTGATATAGGGCTTTGCACATCACCTTAAATTTTAAAGATGTCTATTCTTCACACCTTTTGGTATATTTATAGGTCATGTGGTGTGCAATGATGGAATTTTGGTTGATCCAACTAAAATTACTATTATATTAGGAATTACACCTCCTAAAAACTCAACTGAAGTGTGCACTTTTTTTGGTCATACCAGTTATTATAGGAGCTTCATAAAAGGATATGCAACTATATCAACATCCATAAAGAAGCTACTACATAAGGACAAAAAATTAGAATGGATACCAGAGTGTCAAACAACATTTATCAAGTTGAATTAGAGGTTGGTAATGTCACCCATCTTGGTATTTCTGACTGGAATAAGCTATTCTATGTACATGTGGATGCTTCAGGCACTATAGTAGGAGCCATTTTAGTACAACCAAGTAAAGGTGGTCTAGACCATCTGATAAATTTTTAAAGTAGGCAACTCTTAGAAATATAACATAAGCATTGAGAGAGAATTAATTACCATGGTGTTTATATTTCAAAGGTTTAGGCATTACTTATTGGCTACTCCTTTTAAATTCTTCACAAAACACCAGGCATTGTGATACCTAGTCAATAAACCAACGTTAAAGGGATGGATCTCAAGGTGGTTGATTATCTTATAGGAATTATAATTCTATATCAATTTGAATATAGGATGTGATAATGTGGGATCAAATCATCTCAATTGACTATGTAATGGGGAAGAACTAGAGGAACTCAAAGATGAATCTCCTGATGCACATCTATTTATAAATGTTGTAGTTCCTAATAACATGGAGGATATCACAATTTTTTTAGAATAAGGAACTTTTCCCACACATTATATAGAGAGGGAAAAGAATCAGAAGGTTACCATATCTATACTATATAGCCTTATTAATGGATTTTTGTATAAGTTGGGTAAAGACAGTGTATTATATAGGGTAGCTCTCGAACATGAGCAACCACAAATGCTTCAATAAACTCACAAATGAATTGAATGATGAAAATTTTTAAGATAAATCACTACCATGAAAATACTTCAAAGTGGTTTGTGGTGGTTTACACTTTCTAAGATGCACACAAAGTTCTTAAACACTACAACATCTGTCAATGAATGAGTAAGCCCAATCAGTGAGATAAAATGCCTTTGGTTTCTATGTTGATATAATAACCTTTTGAACAATGGGGAATTGATTTTGTTAGACCCATATCTCCCCAAAGTAAGCATGGTCATACCAGATACATTATCACTATGATTGACTATTTTAAAAAATGGGTGAAAGTTATTACTACTCCAAACTATGGTGTGAAGGATTTCACTAAATTTTTATATGAAAACATTATCACGTAGTTTAGATATGTAGGTAAGCTAGTAAGTGATAGAGTCACACACTTTTTAAATAACACCATTAAGACTATCATGAAAGAATTCATGATATCACACCAAAAAATCATAGATTACCATCCACAGACTAATGGATAGGCAAAAGCATCAAATAAAGTTTTGGGTAAGATGTTGACAAAATTTATAATGTATAGAGAGATGATTAGGAGGATTGCATTCCTACAATTCTATGGGCATATCATACACATTATAAGTGATATATCTAGTTCACTCCCTTCCAATTAGTATATGGCCTTGAGGTAGCAATGTTTATAGAATACATTGTACCTAGTCTATGCATTGTGATAATCATGAGATTAGGGGACCAAGACTCATTAAGGGCATAGTTGTTATATTTCACTAAGATGGAATAATATAGGGTAAGATCACATTGGACATAATAAATTAATAAACAAAGTCAAAAATCATGACATGATCATAATCTGTAGTCTAAATAATTCTACCTAAACCAAATTGTATTGCTTTATGAGAGTAGATTTAAAGCTTTCCAAAGAAAGCTATGCATATGATGGAAATGACCCTACATCAATCACAAAGTATCACCATAGAGTACCATAGTGATGAAACATTTTTAGAGGAACATATTGCTAGGGTAAATTAATAGTTGTAGGCTTAAGCCATATCATCTTTAATCTCTATTATGCTACTAAATATTTGAGTGGGTGCTAAGTAGCACCATGTAGTTAGGATTTTATTTAATGTTGTTTATCTTTTATCTTTTTTTTTTGTTAATTTTTTTGTTGTTGTGTAAACATCACAACCACCATAACTAGTATCATCATAGTATGCTACCACCTTACTGAGATAAGTCACCAAAGACATCTAGCCATAATTACACCAAGTTTTGTAATTATGTCTAAGAAGTTGGTGAAAAGATAGGTATAGTAGATGGAAGGCCAACATACAGGTTAGATAATTAATAATGTAGCATTTTAGAATATTATAGTAGTTTCAAATCATATTTGGTAATAAAATTATAGGTAGATGAATAAAATGAATTGATTAATTGAAGGGATAGCTAATCACTAGTAATGATTTCATGAAACTAAATCAAATATCCTAGGTACCAAACATCCCTATCAAGATGATTCCTAACATCTAATATTAATTACAAAGAGAACACTCATGCACATGCAGTTAATACATTTAAAGGAGGTAGTGACACAATTTTAGGAATCAAATAGCTATAAAAGAAAAGGATATGGATAACAATAAGATATTATATCCTCTAGCTAATAAAAGATTTATATGATTAGCCTCATAAATATCTCTTTGTGAATAAATTTCACACCAACATGTAATTTCTTAGAATAAGCATTAACCTCACTCATTCATCTACCAATAGATAGAGGTCAACTATTGATCCCACTATCTGATACTTAGAAGGAAGAAATGAGAATAGGAATAGTGCTCTAACAAATGAAATATAATGATCCAAAATCATTTGATTTCATTGATGGGGCATCAACTACTCTATTTGCTCAAGAATCCCAAGGAGAATCATAACCATGAAATTTAAGACTACAACATACATTATGAGGTTTTGACACCAAAATGTTACTCAAGATGCCTACATTCGAGTAATTAGAAGTAATGATGACATTGCTAAGTCAGTACAACTAGATAGTTATCCATTAAGCTCAAGATTTTACCATCTATATTAATGTGCACTAAATGTCAAGAGTAACTGGCCTACCCAATCATGGAAAATATTTAATGTCATACAAGTCTAAAATGCCACCACTTCATTCATATATAAAAGAGTAATACACCTCTAGGGAAATAAGAGGAACTCCTATTGATTCAATTATGGATTCTTAATCTTGCATCATGGTCTAGTGTATTACTAAAATATTTTGGCAAACCATAAATTATGCAAAGAAAACAACAAGAGGTATAATTGAAATTACCTACTGAATGACAAAACTGCATGAGGATTTTAGTTGGCCTAAATTTTTGGTAGTCAAGCTTACCACAAATATCAAAAATGTACTCGTAGGGACTACCTAGGCCTTTTAATATAAATGCTTAGTTAGATTTTTGTGTTTAACTTAGTAGAAGTCTTTGCTAGGGCCAATCAATGTCATTGCTAATTTTGGCCTAATAATGCCTTTGTAAGCATTATATAGACCAAAACTAGTTAGTATTATGAATAATTGGGGAGGTTCAATGCATGGTGGTTGGAAGTCTTATCATTAATTCAATCACATCCTAGGATTCATCAGGATGTCATGCAATATTTGGGTTAACATGCATCTATTACCAAGTTACACAATGGCATATAGACCAAGGTACATGAGTTACATACCCAAAATTTCACCCCAATGACATTCTTCATTTCAATGGTCAAAGTAAAGGATAAGGTATATCAACAAAAAACCATAACTACAAGGTCCATTCCTCCATTGTAAACCATCCCTTCATAGACCCAACAATAGGTAGATCATGTACCTACACAAAAACCCTCATAGCCAACATAATTTTAATCTCTATCATAATAAGAAAAAATAAAAAAGAAAGCACATGCACACAGAGCCTCACCACCTCTACCAAAGAAAAAAACTTGATAAATGAAGTCATGGCTTGAGAATCCCATGGTTCCATAAATAGCCACTAAGTGTGACCTACCTGATTTGGGGGTAGGGGAAAAATAAGTTCTCCAATCAATATTGGAAGACATTGGCACCAAAGTGTATAATGTATAGGAGGAAACGAAGTTCTTTTGAAAAGCAGTGTGAACTTGCCAAGTGTGAAATTAGGTAAGGCAATAAATTTGGGTTGATATCACTCAACCACCTACTTATACCCTTATTGACACTATATGATAGGAAAAAACTCAATAGAAGTTGATAACATAAATATTTTAATCATAACCAACCATGGGATCATCCACTACACAAACCATAGATTTATCTATAGAAGATAATTCCCCACAAACCTTTTTTAGGGGACCACACACACATTTAACTATGAATCCCTTACTAACTATGTAGGAAAGGATGGTCTCTTTTGGCATACCTATAAAATAAAGTAGTGTGTAACTAGCTCAACAACCTCAACTTCAAGTGGTGAAGAAACAAAAGCAAACACTCAAACCTATAGTCAAATCCAAAATAAAGAAGTTTCTCTAAAAAGATCAACTAGGTGAATCATAATCATATGAGTAGATTGAATCCAACAAGGGCATTGAAGGAGAGGAGGAACTTATGGATATAGTTGTGCCTAGTGAAGATGAAGAACAACAAATAGTGCAAGGCACATTTAAGCCTAAGGTGAAATAATAAGAACAAAGCATTGAGGAATCATAATAATAGGTAGCCATGTTTCAATTAGCATAATAAGAAGCTACATAGAGTTCACATCAAAAACAACAAGACACTATCATGGAGAAACAAATTAAATATGAGGAAGCAAACATTATGTAAAAGTAAGTTGAGGAAGTTGAATCTAGAAAGAAGAAAGTTGAGAAATAAAAATATGTGTGCAAGTAGGTTGAATAAGTAAAAGTAAAAAAACCAACAAGAAAAAGAACAAAGGTGATAATAATAGGCCCAAACTACACATAAGAAATAGCAAGAGCAAGCAGTTAAATCTAAAGCCAAAACTAAAGCTAAAGCTCAAGTTGAAGCTAAAGACAAAGCCAAGCATAAGGCCAAAGTGGAAGCTAAAGCCAAAGCTAATGAAGAGGCCAAATTTGAAGCCCAAGTTAAAGATCAAACAAAGGTTGAAGAGGAAGCTAAAGTGCAAATTGAAGTTGAGAATAAAGCCAAGATGGAAAAAAAACCAAGAATAAGGACATCAAGGATACACAAGTCCAAGTAGAGGTAACATCCACTAGTCACACTAAAAGTGATAAAGAAGTAGTGCAAATACCTAGTCAATGGCTATGGGATGTCCATGCTACAACTAACCAGTGGACTACTTTCTTGATTCCACTTGCTCATTTTACACCTGATCCTATATAATCCATAATTGCATCCATGGAAAAGTCCACCACTATGATGGAAACATTGTTAGATGTAACCCAATTGTCTCTCTTCAAATAGATTTAAGGAGTACCCATTTTTTTAAGAATCCATTATGCAAAGGGATTCAGATTTGGAGTAAGAAGTCCTAAGGCTATAGGATAAAAAAGTTGAAGTAAAGGAGAGGCTTATGAATGCATGATAGATGATTCATAACACCTATCCTACCTTAATTACATACATAATAGGTGATTAGGGTATGTCAAAAGATAAATAATTCATGATGTTATTGATAGAACTTATAAAGAGATGGGGAGTTGCATAGAATGTTTTGACATTATGCACATAAAGATAAGCCCTCAGGTTAAAAATAGAGATTTTGTGCCAACTCATGGAGGAATATGAGTAGGTCTTAGACACTACTAAAACATAATCCAATAAGCTATCTTACAATATGCTCAACTATGTATAACATTTGAATCAATCCTTGGCTACTGTGTAGTTTGAATTTTATACTTTTGACAAAGTTAAAGATGTGCTAGAGTATCAAATGGAAACTATAGAGAAAATGAGTGACACACTCAAATAACTAATGGTTTTCAAGATGTTGTATAAAATATGCAAGTAGGCATCATGAAATAATGCACAACACTTTCATAACTATTCAAGCCTAGAAGACAATAGACAGATTGGACAAGCTAATCTTGGAAATACAAAAAAATAGTCTAATACCAAGGCATTAATTACAATCATAGAATATGAAGACCTATAAAACATGGTGATGATCTAGGTACCACTACACATTCTACTTGGAATGGTATATATAGTACTTACTTATTGAAAATGCTCAAGTGATATCTAACTCAAGTGGATCCATCTATTATATAGATAATAAATGAGCCCTAGTTAGTTCTTCCACAAATTTTTTGAAAAATCATACATGACAGGGAGATAAAGGCACATGCACAATATTTATAGGCACCTTTAGTGGTGGAGACATCAAGAGCCACTAGGATAGTAGACACTTAGAAATAAAAAACTTCATAGTTTCCCAATAAACCAACCTCTCAAACACAATAATAAGGTTTTCACTCTAATTTTTTGTAACTTCTAGTAGATTCACATTTTTTTAAGATAGTCTAAACATTAAGAGTGGGACTAGAATGGTTGAAAACCCATAAAGGGTGGCCACCTAGTTATGATAATCTATTGAAAACCCAAAAGGGAGGTATGCTAATATGATACTTAGTTGAGAACCCAAAAGGGAAGCTATGTAGTGCATAAAGGGTGAAAAATGGTAAATGACACCTAGAGAAATTACAATAACTTTTGTTTATGATTTATCTTTCTAGTTCAGTTCAAATCAACTTACACCTTTATCTCGAGATGATATAAATATTTAAGTTTGAGAAAGTGTTGGATGAAGAATGGAGCTTACTAAAACCATGATATATATAAACTAAACATGTGTGAAGTGTTTGATTTTGTATTTTTTATAGTTTTATATATATTCAACCTTGTAAGTCTAATCAGATAATTAGAGAATGCAAAGAGTCTTTCATTTTATATCTTGAAAGGTTGGAAGGTGAAGAGATAATAAAATTGAAAAAGGCTATAAATAGTACTTTGATGTAATAGATTTTATTTCAATGTGTTGATAGAGATTAATAAGAATTATCCTGTTATGGTTTTCCCTTATTTTATTTTATGTATGGTGATTGTACAATTAAGTAATCTATTTTGATTTATTCTTTAATATAATTTATGGTCCCATTATGTTTTATCTATTATTTATCCTACTCTTTGATCTAATTGAAGATGTCATACATGGCCTATACTATTTTTATCTCTCTGGTTCCTTATTATGATCTCCACTATGCATGTTATCCCTGTAAATAGAATGTCCTAGTGTAAATATAAGAACCTATACTAACATGTATAATTGAAATAAATGACATATTCAAATTTCCAATCCACATATAATAACTTATTCAAATGTTGAAATAACATACAATGACATATTCAAGCATCCAATCAATATATAATTGCACAAGGGCCAATAATCAAGGAACATATTAAAATGTTCCATAAGAAAGACAATATCAAGAAATGGAATACAATCAAGGAAGATAAAAATATATGACACACAATCCACTAACATAAACATATCATACTAGTCCCTGGATATATGTGTTAGCAAAAAATGTTATGTAACATAGCATATCAAATACACTGTGAAAGATATGAACATGGATATATAGATGTGTAAGTGGTAATATATAAGATCAAACATGATAATGTAGAAATGATCATAAAGGATATGTAACATGTATCAATCATGATCAAAGAAATAAAATTCACCTAACATATTATATGATGTAGGTAGAGGAGAAGTCCAACATCTGGAAGTGCATAGATCATGTGCATAGGAATGCATGTATCACACTAAAATATACTAACATGGATTAAAAAGAGATAATAAAATATGAGAATGCTGAATATTTTTGAATTTTTAAAATTTTTGAAGGTTTTTTATTTTTGGAATATTTTATTTTTTTGAATTTTTGGTATGTTTTCAAAGATAGTGATAGATGATTACCCCATATAAGGGATATCACTATGAAGGCCCTGTATCATGTGTGTAATATTCATATTCTAGGTAATCAATATCATTAGGATCGTACCAATATTTTATACTATTATGATGATAATCATTAATGTAATCAGTTAGTATAGGAAAGATGTAACTTATTAGATTATTCTTGAACTTGTGATATACCATTTTGAGCATCTGTGTATGAAAAATTCACTACACCATAGATTAGAGTCTCCTTATTGAAGGTTTTGTTTCTTTAATATGTTCATAATTGTCAAAATGTTGAAACTTAGTATCGACTAGAGAAGATTCATGTAACTTTTCTTGAACACTAGGAAAAGATGTAATTTGTGCCTTCACTTCTTTTTTTGGAGATGAAAAAATATATTTTATAGTATTAACCTTAAAATTTTGTTCATTTATGCATGAAATAAATATGTTATTTGGATTCTTATAAACCATATTTATATCATTTAATTTTGTAGGCATGTCTTACTTTGAAAAATTCTTTGTTAAAAAACCTCTTTTAGAATGCTTGTTTGCTTATCTTGTATTTGATTTTGCAATTTTTGTTCTTACTCTTTTTGTAACATCACCTTTTGTATTTATTCATTTTAATTTTGATATTTTTGTAATATTTATTTCTCTAATGTTTCCTTTTGGATCTTCTTTCTTTATTTTTTGCATTTTCAACTATTTTTGTTCTGAATTATCCTTTGGTACCCATACTTGTTATTTTTGCATGTGTTTTAAGAGAGGTACTCATAATGTGAGTTTGTTTCTTGATTGATGTATAAATGATATAATCACCCCTATAATTTATCTTTTGTATTTTGTTCAAGGAAACACAATAATTTGTATGATGTTGATACATTCTATGATATGTGAAATAGAATTTGAATCTCTTTCTAGGATATAGATGAGGTAGTTGGATCACTTTGTTCCGAAGCATTTCTCTTAGGATTTCACTTGGAATCTTAGTAGCCTTTGGTATAAAATTTAAATCACTTATTTTAAATGTATTATATTATATCATTTCATTAAAATATGAAACCTTGTTGGGTATAAAATTACTAGAGGAAAATGAACACACATGATTAATGATAGTAGATTTTGGATTTTATAGGTATGCAATCTCATTTTATAATGATATGGTCCTTGAATTAAAATACTATTTTTTTAAAATCTTATATTAAATTTCTCAAGACCTAGGTACTTCAAATTGAATAGTCATACACACACCATATTGATTATCTTTATTTGAAACCATAGAACGTGCCACCTTACCCCTTGAAGTAGTGATTGATGGACCTAATTAGAGGGATGGTATCTATAACCCTTATTAAGATTATGAGGATGAAGTGGTTAATTTTTATCCATTTAAAATGATATAAATATGAATATGAGAAAAGGATAATATAGAGATACAAAATCTAGAGAATAATCCAACATGATAGGAAAAACCAAAACTAAATAATTACTGCAATTTGAAACCCTTAAAGGCTAAAAAACCTAGGGTAAGTTAAGTTGTTCACAATAAATATATATCAATTTTAGAATATTAACTAGGTATTTTTGAAATATGAGAAAGTTTTTTCATAAAATACAAACCTCAAGACGTAGAAAAGTAGGAAAAAATAGGTATCCTTTTGCTTTGTATCTTGAGATGTACTAAGACTAGTAAATTAAATAATTAAAAACGTGAGTACATAATTTTAAAAAAATAAAAGAGGTTTATGATTATAATAATAGTAAAATAATAAACCTCTTAGGAATTTTAAAATTAAACTATTTTGAATTATAAATGAGACAAACAATGTGGGGTGTTTCATAAGCAAAACCCTAGAATATTCCCAATAAAGAAACAATTATTTCTATAAATTAAAAATATATTTCAAAGATATAAGAGAATTTTTTAAATAAAATTTAAATTTTTATGAAACCCAAAAAATAAATTGAAACTAGGGACACCATTAATCTTGTATTTTAATAGTTAATAAAAATTGTAAATTTTAAATATCAAAAAATAGGTACAAAATTTGGGTAAAAAAAAGAGCTTTTTGAGTATAACAAATAGAGGAGAAAAAATATAAGGAAGTTAAAAATGTATTTGTTAGGAATACTAAATGTGATAATCAAGGAATAATAAATTACAATTCTATGAACATTAAATCATTATAACTAGATAAATGTTAAAACCCTAGGGTAAAGTTTCAATTTTGAAAATAAATCATAGTAAGTTGAAACCCTAGGAGGTTGGAAACCCTAGAAAGAGATATGTTTTCAAATAAATACTTAACGGTTGGGTTCACTAAATGTTTAAACCTAAATTATATGTTAGGTGTATATAGGGTTAATAATATATAAATAGTTCAAGCGCAAGGGTGATAAAGTAATCTATAGTAGGTTAATTAGTAGAAAACTTAGATAAACCATATTATGAATTAATACAACTGAGATTTTTTAAAATAGTAAAGTAAAAATATTAAAATATATTTTAATGATTAATGAATAATGATACTTATCTAGTTTATTATTCATAGGTAGATATAGACTAGAAATATGTGTAAACATGCATAATATATATTTTAATTAGTTATTAGATTCTATAAATTACACTTTTGTAGCTATAAACACTATCATTAGATATGGACACTACTAAAAATGCTTGTGTATGATTTTGATTCAGGTGTATAGTATGGAATAATGACTATATCTATATGTGACCATTACTACAGGTTTTTTTATCACCTTTTATTGATGTATTTAGATCTAGGACACAAGATGTTGCTCATTATTGATTGATCAAACCCTAGTTCTTTACCCCTCTTCACCCTTGGAACGAATTTGATAAAAATGGGTTACTGGGACCATGATGTCGATATGACCCCAATAACCCCTATGTAAATGGGTGCTGCCTATATAGCCAATACTCTAAGGATGGCCTCAAACTTATGTAGTTATCCCCTATGTGTGGGAAAGTGTCTACACAAAAGTGAAATATAATATATGATGATGCATACAATGATATAGCTTGTAATTTGATAAATATCACTCACGGGTTATTATTTAAATGATTTGGACCTATAATATGACTTATCTTATGCTTGATATGAAATTAAGGATGAATAAGACATAATAGCTTGGTTGTGCAGTTGATTGATTTAGCTTTAGCTGGTATTTACTTGGTATTTTATAGATGAAAAATAAGAAAGCTTATAATTTTATTTATACCATATATTTTGAAAATATATCACAAT